>LR753327.1:1731716-1782357 GCA_902729485.2 Mus minutoides | reverse complement strand
GTTTTTAAAGAAACGGAGGTCACAAGACTCTTGTCTTGTATTCTTGAGGCTTTCTCACAGGCGCTGAGAATACCTTTCCCAGGACTCCATTCTTAGACTGTGTGATGACCAAGAGGGAGCTGTGGTTGCTAGCTTTTGCACACACTGATCAAGCATTCGTAAACACTAGAACTTGCAGCACACGGTCCACATTCGTATTCAGACCAGAGGAAGGCTTTGCCAACTCGCTGAGCCTCACTCACAGGTGAGAAGAACTTTGCCCTTCCCTTGGGAATGAGGCGTTGGTCCTTGACTTGCCTGTGCCCACGTCAACAAAACTCATTTATTCATGGATTCCTCGGCTCCCCACACCCGTGCCCCTTCCTATTTCTTAGATGTTCATAATGGATCTTCACAGTTAGTTCAGGGGCGGTTCACAGCAATGCTGGACACCCGACTGTGGAGAGAAAAACAAAACACGGAGCCTCTGGCCCGGGGTTATTTGAGCTCAAAGCTGGAAAAAATGTGAAAACCAGTAAAGCACCCCAGCCCCCCTCACTCTTCCTGCAACGTGCCTTTCTCGGGGCTGCTTTTAAAAGCTACAACAAACAGCTACTACCAGCTCACCAAGGCAGTGAACTGCAAGCCCAGGATTCTCTACCCCAGAAGGGTCCCACAGCTGTGATCTGGAAGGAGGTAGGCCGTAAAATATAAGTCTAATTCTTCCTGGCAGGGTGACTCTCAGCACCAAGGTTTTCCCTCCTTGTTAAGCAATTTCCTCCTTAAGCCTTAAGGTGGTTATGTTAATTAGTTGGTAAAATTGCAAAGAGTAACATAATTGGTTCCCAGCCCCTTCAGAGCCAAAGGGGGCAATGTCTAGAAGCTGGACTCCTTAGGGATCCAGTTTCACAGAACTTGCCCCTCTGTGAGGAAACGCAGGGGTTTAAGACTTTACAAACCCAAGGAGAAAATTGGAATGCTCTCGGGTCCTTTGGTCATAAATCAATCCTTCCCCCATGTCCTCTCAAACAGTCAAACTTACTGCCTATTCTTCAGGAAACCAAAGGCATATGTCCTAAACCTAATTCAAAATGATGAAGCTACGATGCTTTTATCCTACTCTCCGTATGGCCTTAAATTTTCCTTGAATTTATTAACATAAAATTTCAGAGTACTAACATATATCTACCTACCTTCAGATACTATTTGTCCATGCCTTAACACTAACATTAACAATTGTGCTCCCTTCTTTTCTTTATTTTTATTCTTTTCTTTGCCTTTATTTGTGTGCTTCTCTAGGAAGTGGTCCCTCTTCTGACGAATGTGAATTTCTAATACTGGAGACATAATGGATTCAGGCTCTACTCATAACTCCCATGCCCCAGGTTAGGTGCCTTGACCTGACTACGGTAGTGTGGAAATGAAGAAAGAACACACACACACACACACACACACACACACACACACACACACACTCATGTAAAAAGAAAAACCTGGGGTCAGGTGGGTTGTGTGCACTCTGATGGAGAGCACCAACAGTTGATAGCAACCTAGAACCTTAGCCTGTTTATTATGTGCAGCACAAGACAGCAGAGGAGTTAGTTATCCTCCACAGGAGGTCTCAGTATATAAACAGTCTCACACTGTGAAAGACTGGGAAGCAGCACTTACTAGTTTTTGTATGAACTGGTCAGTCATTTGCACTCAAATCTGAGGAAGGTTTTGCCAGCCCTGTGAGTCTCACCCAATAGCTTTGCCATTCCCATGGGTCTGAGGCACTGGTCCTTGACATGATTGTACCCATGCTAACAATACACATTCACTCAGGGCTTTCTCACTTCCCCAAACAAAATACCTCATATTTTCTCTTCTCCAAGGAGATGGAAGTTTGTAAAAAAAAAAAAAATGAGTGTGTGTCTGTAAGTGTGTGTTTGTGATGTAATTTTTATTCACCAGATATAATTGTTGTCTCCGAGACTTACTTCTGAATAAGCTCACCCTTTCTAGTTCTTTCTGAGCTCTGGCTGGCTGGTTCAACTTAGCTGTTCTGGCTCAAACTCCTCTCCAAGTGGACAGATTCAAACTAGCTTCTCTCTGCTTCTGACTGAATTGCTCTGCTAGACCTCATAGTAACTGGCAATCTGTTCTAATCTTCTGGCTCCTTCTCATTCTGTGTCTCATTCTGCCTTCACTTGCAACCTGTCTCTGTAAAACTGTACCAGTAAAACTGGCTCCCTCCCCCCACTGCTCTCTTAAGTCACCTCTCTTTTCTGTCTGTTCTCATGAGACTTGGGCATATCTTATCTCTGACTCATTCTTTATGCCCATCAACCAGATGTCATTTTCAAATATGGCTGCTTTCCTCTAAATGAGTGTGCTTAGTTTTAAGAAGTTCGGCTATAATGTCTTGTAACATAGATTGCTTGGAGTTCATCCTCTGGAATTTACTCTGTTCTTTTTTTTCTAACCCATTTTCTTTCTGCTGATCATGTCGGATATTTTTTCTACTTCCGGTCCTCCCAGGTCTGTCCCCTGCCCTTGTGATGTCCCCAAGTTCAATCTGTATTGCTTATATGCTCTCTGGAACATGGTTAAATTTCCAGTGGCCAGCCCCTTAAAGAAAACCGAGTTCTTCATCACCTGCATCCCTGCCAGAACCCATCAGTTTTGGAGAGCTACACTTCAGCATCCTTATTACAATTTTCAAGAATTCTCTTTGATAGTTTCCTATCTAGACTATTAGTTTTGGGTGGTGGGGTAGGGGTTGTCACAAAAGCCGTCTATGCTGTTATTGATCATGGACATCAATCTGGCCTCAGGTGGCTGCTCAGGTCACTCGCAGCAATGTGGCTTCCAATATGTAGTTAATTTTTATTGGTCTATCTTCAAGTTTATTAATTCCTTCTTTTGTCTTCTTTATTCTGCTATGGAGTCCACCCAGTAAGACTTATTTGATTTTGATCATCATATTTTTCAATTCTACAAATTGCCTTTGTTTTCTGTTTATAGCTCATGTTTGTTAACATGCTGTATTTCTTATTTCTTTCATGATTTATTGTAATGACTTGTTAAGTACTTTTTATAATAGGTGTTTTAACTTCCTTGCCAGATAAGCCTCACTTTTGTGTCATCTTGGTATTGTCAATTAATGATCTTTTTTCCACTAAAGGTAAACTCTTTCTGCCCTTCGTGTGACAAATGATTTTCTGTTTTATCCTGGACATTTTTGGATATGATAAGTCTCAGGATCTTATAAGGCCATTTGTTTTTTAGCAGGCTTCCTTTGAGAACTTGCTAGTCAAATCCTATATCATTGTTGCCAAATATGGATAGAAATCCATGTTCTCTGGTCAGCTGCCATTATTAGAAACCTTGGGGAAGAAAGGTGCCTTGTTATTTCTGAGGAGGGGCACATGTTTCAACATCACCACTAGGCTATATCTAGGAAGGACAGGGGTCCTTTGGCACAGTTTCCTATGTGACTTCAATTAACATTACACTGATGGTGAAAGTGCCAATATTCCTGTTTGGCCATAATTGACACGACCTTGGCACCTTTCCAGAAACAGGGGGAGGTGTGACCAGAGGTTACAGTCTGGCAAAGGTGAAAGCTCACTTTTTCTACATGGGCTCTACTAACACTGTGGGGGAGGGGAGGGCCTTGTTACTGGCTCACAACTCAGTTTTCTCTGCCCCCAACCAAGCTGTGCAAGGCACGCATTTTAGAGATACTGAGCTACAGCTGAGAGTATAAAAGTCTAGGCTCCTTGTTAGATTTTTGTTCATAAAGGATGAGTGGGATACATTTTCCCCTAGGGCATTCAGTTGGAGTGGATGAGTCACTGTCCGACTAAGATACCTCTTTTCTGGTCCTTTAAAGAGAAATTGGGCTTCTCTCAGAGCTTCTTTGTCCACTGCCATTGGCATTTCTAGGTTGCTGGCTTCATAGTGCCACATTTAAGATATATGGAGCACAAACAAACAAATAAAACCCCAATAACAAAAAACAGACAAACAACCTTGGAGATTCACTTCATGCCATTCTTCCAGCTCTGAAGTCTGTAATATTTTATTGAACAGTTACTTAACAGTCTCTGACTCAGACACATGGCTATCCTACAGACAATGATTAGGACACATTAATGACACAGAGATACAGTCCCAAGTACCTGATGGTAAGGTACAATATCGAATACACTGTCTTTTTTCAGAACTGGGGACTGAAGGCAAGGCTTTGCTCATGCTAGATAAGTATTCTACCCCTAAACATATTTAGAGATATGTTTTCTTTTCCTTTTCCTTTTTGATTTTTCAAGACAGGGTTTCTCTTTCTCTGTATAACTCTGGCTGTCCTGGAACTCACTCTGTAGAACAGGCTGGCCTCGAACTCAGAAATCCACCTGCCTCTGCCTCCCAAGTGCTAGAGCCACCACTGCCTGGCCCAGAGATATGTTTTAAAAACTGTGCAGTATGGGCTGGAAAGATGGCTCAGTGGTTAAGACTGCTCTCCTAAAGGTCCTGAGTTCAATTCCCAGCAACCACATGGTGTCTCATAACCGTCTGTAATGGGATCTGATGCCTTCTTCTGGTGTGTCTGAAGACAGCTACAGTGTACTTATATAAATAAGATAAATAAATCTTTAAAAAATCCTGTGCAATATTGGATAATGAATAAGGGGATTCTTCCCAGGACAAGGCAAAATGGTCACCCTTAAAGCCATGTACATACAAACAACAAAAACAAATTCAGTAGGCTACATTTCTCTCTCTTCCCCACCTCTCTCCATGGAAGAACATAAAAGGGGTTATAGGGAGGGAATATGATGCATTGGAGGGGTTGGAGAGAAGAAAGGAAAGATGGAAGCAGTGTAATTATGTTCTAATTAAAATATAAAAATAAATAAAATAGATTTAATAAAGAAATAAATTGGGCAATAAAGTTTTATAAAATGCAAATACTTGACCAGAATAAAGTTTCCTTCCTTATTCCTTGAGACAGGCTCTTGCATAGTCCTAACTGGATTTGAACTTGTAGTTTAGCTAAGGCTGAGCTTTAACTCCCAATCCTTTTGCTTTTACCTCCAAAGGGCTGAAATTATAAATGTGGGCCATTGGTCCCAGGTAAATTTTCTATTTAAAGATTTTCAAAGGAGTCAGACATTCCAAGTGAAAGAAAAATGTGTTAAGTTAAAGCAAATATATATATATATATATATATATATATATATATATATATATATATATATATATATATATATATATATATATATATATATATATATATATATATATATATATATATATATATATGGAGCACGACGACGACAGTTATGACCATATTGATAGTAAATGAGCATTCTTTGTCCTTTGCTGTTATGGAACTCAATTTCCTTTATTTTATAAATGCAGGGATAGCAGAAGTTTTCTAGAAATGACAGTCAAAGCTAGGGAGTTTCTAACTATTGTTCCTCATAATTGCCTCTGCTTTTATATGGGCAAGACAAAGAAATTTTGAAAAAGCAGTCGAGCTTGTGGGAGAGTTGGGAAGGATAAAACAAGTGTTCTATCTTTCTAAAGAGACTGATAAAAATTAGGGGTGGAACCCATAACTTTCCACGAGGCAGAAAGCATTATTTTCAACCCACAGCTGCATTGCAAAGCAAGTGCCTAATTAGTGAAATAAATGTTCTGTTCAACAGAATCCCAGACTTTGAAGATGAACTATATTTAAATATCTCATCCATTCCTTTCACCCAGTAGTCCCAAAGTTCTTTTTAACCTGATCCACTATCCCCGGGTTAGTGAGCCATGACCCCCCCTCCCAAAAGCTCATACTCAATGTGAACGCAATGTTTATATTCAGAAGACAGGCCTTTTATTTTTTCTGCCTAGCATCCTTGGGCTTTTGTTGAACCTGAACAACACAAAGTCAGAATCTTGGCCTTTTTAGTTGTACCCTGGACCAAACTGGTCCTCAAAATTCTTTATCCTCCATTTTCCCCACTTAAGTGCTGAAATAGTGTTTTGGATCTTTACCCAGGCTCTCAAGCAAATGTCTTTGAAGTACAGAGAGACCTCTCAGAAAAGAACTCAAACGTGGCCCAGATTTTTCATTCCTTGGTTAACAAAACTCAAGCTCTTCAAACTCCTCCATCCCTGGAGTTAAAATAGAGCAAGAGGTACTCTAAGAGCCAAACTCTGTAAATGTACTGCAGGCTCCCCCCCCCCCCCAATTCCTGTTATTGTCAGAAACGAATGAAGGGTAACAGCAGGGTAAGTGTGAGATGGAAGAAAACGGTAAGGGGAGGTGACATGGAGGTAGAGGTAGGTCTGTTCAAGAACCACCGTGCCTTCTAACAGGTTGCACAGTGTAAGGAATGTATAAAAAACAGAGTTAAAGATTTTATAAAGCTTAGTTAGTCTCAGTTCTCAGTGGAGAGAACTCCACCATGGGTTGGAGCCTATGTTGTTAGATATGGTGCTGTTTTTGTCTTATCTCCCCACTTCTTCATAGTTCCCAGTACTTCGTGAAGAGCCTACATCTACATCGAATAAGCGAAGGTCACTGGAATGTTGTAGGTGGAGCAGGTGGAGAGTATGTCAGGGGCTCATGTCTCTAATTAAGGCATCTTGGCACATCTGGCTAGGTGGTTAGCAGTCATTAATAAGATGCCTGAAAGCCCTGATGAGTCATATTTAGGAGAAGGCAGTGAAGATACTTCTGGGGTCAGCTGGAGCTCCAGAGGGGGGAAATGTCACACTCACTTTTTTTTTAAAGGACCAACCCCTGTCCTTATTCTCTCTGTGACCTTCCTCAGAACTTCACATTATTTCTCCAGCCTTGGTCAGGTCCCAGTGTTAAGTTCTATGCAATCATTTTCTCAGTGAATAAATGAAAATTTCTTTCTCAAGGAAGATGGCTCCAAATCTTTTTCTATTTTCCTCCCCTCTTCTGCCCCTCCCTTCCTCTTCCTCCTTCTCTCTCTTCCCTTCCTTCCTTTTTTTCCTTCTTTCCTTTCCTCCTCCTAAGTGTTTTGAGACAGGGTTTCTCTGTGTAGCCCTGGCTGTCCCAGAACTTCCCATGTTGACGATGCTGGTCTTGAACTCACAAAGATCCACCTGCAAACATTGGGATTAAGGGTGTGCGCCACTACTGCCAGGGTTCTTTTTTGTTTCTTATCTCTGCTTCATTTCTGCCGTGCTTGTGGTAGAATCCATTTAATCACCATCTATTTATTGTGTTTACTACTCAGCTCCAGATTTGCAGTGATTGCTGTGTTTAAAAAGTCCCAAAGTTCTCTTTATATTGGATCTTTTAATTTGATTCTCCTAGTGCTTTCTACACTTGGGGTTGTTTATTTTGTTTTCAAAATGCATTCATTCTTTCTTACATGGTACAGCAGACTGGAAAATAGCTTTTTCTGAACATTTAGTATTTAAACCAATGAATTTTTAATCCTTCTACACTTTGTCTCAACATAGCTAAGTTGAATAGGCTACAACCTTATAGTTTCAAAGCCTTTCAAGCCAACAATATCATTAAAAATATTTTAATCCAGAAGGTCCAGTGACAGGCCCAAAGTGGGATCCAGCTCAAGAGACAGGGTTTCTCTGTGTAGCCCTGGCTGTCCTGGAACTCACTCTGTAGACCAGGCTGGCTTCGAACTCAGAAATCCACCTGCCTCTGCCTCCCAAGTGCTGGGATTAAAGGCGTGCACCACCACTGCCCGGCTTAAGGCCTTACACTATTACTGAGGCTATGGAGCACTCACAAAAAGGGACTTAGCCTGACTGCCCTCCAAAAGACCCAACAAGCTGCTGAAAGAGTCAGATGCAGATATTTGCACCCAACCAATAGTAATAAGTTGCTGACCCCCTGTTGTTGAATTAGGGAAGGCTGAAAGAAACTGAGGAGAAGGGTGATCCTGTAAGAGGACCAACAGTCTCAATTAATCTGGACCCCGAGATCTCTCAAACACTGGACCACCAAACAGACAGCATATACCAGCTGATATGAGGCCCCCAACATACATACATCAGAGGACTGCTGGGTCTGTGTTCATTCAGAGATGATGCACCTAACCCTCAAGAGACTGGAGGCCCCAGGGAGTTTAGAGGTCAGGTGGGGTGGGGAGTGGGGACATCCACGTGGAGATGGGTTGGGGGTGGGGAGGAGGTGTGGGATGTGGAGCAGTCGGAGGGTGGAAGGGGGACTCTGGAATGGAATATGGAATGTAAAAATAATTTAAAAAACATATATAAAGAAAATATTTTAATTTATACCCTATTATCTGGTCATTTAGCTTTGCTGAAATCTACTTCAATTTTAAGAGTAAAGAATCTAAGGAATCTACTTCCTAATTTCACAGACTGAGATCCAGAGAGACTCACATTTAGGCCTATTCATGCCAAGTCTGAAATAGCAGGCTATGCCCAGTCTCAGTCCTTTGGGGTAACTGGGATATACTTAACAGCATATGGTATACTGCTTTTGCGCCTTGGGCTTCATAGAATCACCAGTTATCTACTACACAGCTGGCACAATGCTACAAATTATTTGACCCAAGTTTACCTTCTCTGGGAGAACTGTGAGTTGAAGAAGTTTCCTCAATTTTCCTCTGAGGAAACTGGCTTAGCCAATACAGACTCTGGCTATCAAACATTCATCTTAATGTGGGTATGAGAAAGAGAAAGGACACAGGCAGGCAGACAAGCAGTAAGAAAACAGGGAAAGACATATCCAAAGCAGAAGGGCTCTTATCAGGACTGCGGAGTCTTTTGGTGGTGTTCTCTCTCTCTCTCTCTCTCTCTCTCTCTCTCTCTCTCTTTCTTTTTCTTTGAGACAGGGTTTCTCTGTGTAGCCCTGGTTGACCTGGAACTCACTCTGTAGACCAGGCTCACCTTAAACTCAGATATCCACCTGCCTCTGCCTTCCAAGTGCTGGGATTAAAGGGATGCACCACCACTGCCTGCCCAGAACTGCAAAATCCTAAAGATAAAAAAAAAAGCCTTAAGAATCATAGAGGGGCCACCAAATGACCAGTCCAGACAACCTGACAGCGAATCCATAAGTACATCACAAGTAAAGTATAAACAAATGTTCTTCATAAAACTGGGTTATCAGCGTGGTGGCTCACTTCTGTAATCTTTCCACTTAGGAAGCTTGAGATTGGACGGCCAGCCTGGGTTACAGAGTGAGGCATTGTCTGAATTCCCCCTCAAGACCTCCCAAAATCTAATAGTTAAAAAATTTAACATTTAAGCTAACAGAATCAATGATATATAAAAAGGATAAAAAATCATGAAGTAGAATTTACTCCAGAAATACAGCTATTTCAACATCCAAAAATTAATCAATGAACTATATACTTAGATTAAGATGAAAAATATGTAATCATGCTACTAGATAAAGAAAAAACATGTGACAAAGTTCAATAACTGTTTAAGATCAGAAGAACTCTCAGCAATCTTGAAATAGAAGGTAACTTTTCCAATCTGACAAAGTCAATTATGAAAAACCCACATCTAACATCGTGCTTCATAATGAGAGACTGAAAATGTACACAGTAGATTAGGAACAGAGCAAGGGTACCTGTTTTGTATTTACAGTACTTTGGCTAGTGGATCTTGCTAGCATACTAAGAAGCCAAAGGAATAGAAAATACACAGATGGAAAATGAATTTTTGAAAAATGTCCAAAGGATTGGAGGGGTGGTTTAGTGGTTAAGAGCACTTGTTGCTCTTGAAGGGGAACTGGGTTCAGTTTCTAGCACTCCCATGGTGGCTCATAGCTATCTATAACAGCAGTTCTGGAGAATCCAACACCTTCTTGTCATCTCTAACATACCTCTGAGGGTACCAGGTATATATGTGGTGCATGTATGTGTGTGTGTGTGTATACATGTATATATGCTTATATGTATACATATATATGTAAAACTTTTATTCACACAATATAAATATAAACAATTTAAATTGTGTAAAAGATACAAAGACATACTTCATCAAAAAAGATATGTAGTGGCTAAAAGTTAAGGAAAGATGTTTGGTATCATTGGTCACTGGAGAAATTCAAAATAAACCCCACAAAGAGTCTACTACATAGTGATGAAAATATCTAACATTTCAAAACTGACCACTCCCAATGTTGAGGAGGATTTAGAATTGCTAGAACTCTCAGTTCCACTGGCATGGTTGCTGAGAATATAAAATGCTGCAGTTTCTCAAATACTTAAACATAGATATAGCAACCCCAAAGAAACAGAATGACAGCCTATTTCAAAGAAATAGAAGGAAGAGAGACAAAAACAAGGAAAAGAAGAGAAGAGAGAGACAGGGACAGAAAAGAACACAGAGAGACAGAGAGAGAAAGAGCAGACTTTGTATGTGGATGTTCATCATAATTCCAATTGTAATAGTAAAAAAAATCCTCAAACGTGGTATATCCATGCCAAGAGATATTACTCAGAAAAAAAAGTGAAGTGTTGATAAATGCACCATCATGGAGCAATCTCCAAACATCTATGGCAGTGAAAGGAAGCAGAGTAAAAATACCTACTTAAGGTATAGGGAACTTTCAGGATAGCATTTGAAATGTAAATAAAGAAAATATCTAATAAAAAAAAGAGAAAAAAACAACAACAGCAACAACAACAAAAAATTATATATTTTATATACTAGTTTTTTAAGATTGGGTTTCTCTGTGTAGCTCTGGTTGTCACTCTGTAGACCAGGTTGGTCTCGAACTTACGGAAACTTCAGCCTTCTGAGTGCTGGGATTAAATGCATGCACCACTGCTGTCTGGCTAAAATATCTTTTTCCCCATTCCCTTTATATAAAATTTTAGAAAATCAAACTAATCTATGGTGACAGAATTCCAGTGGCTGGGGAGAGGTCTTTGGAGATGACTTGCCATCTTAATTATAGTCATGGCTTCACATGCCTATGTATGTAAAACTTTTTCATCTCGTGTGCTTTAGATATGGCTGTTTACTTTATGTCAATTATGCTTTCGTACAACTTTTTTTTTTTTTTTTTTTTTTTGGTTTTTCGAGACAGGGTTTCTCTGTATAGCCCTGGTTGTCCTGGAACTCACTTTGTAGACCAGGCTGGCCTCGAACTCAGAAATCCGCCTGCCTCTGCCTCCCGAGTGCTGGGATTAAAGGCGTGCACCACCACGCCCGGCTTCGTAAAACTTTTTAAGACATGACATTTTCCTACTATGTATTTTGACAATTAGAAAATTAGGAAACAGTGCAGCAAAAGAAGCATATCTATAATTCCAATCACTTGGTAGCAAGTAATTAAAACTTGATATGTATTCTTTCAGATCTTTACACATATATTTGTATCATTTTGTTAAACACAACATATATATGGTACATGCTTTTTATGAAACTTTGAAATCTTATGCATGTTTTAGGGACTTTTCTATAATAACAAAATTCAATACTACTCCAAAATAAAGCTGGAAAGAAGCACAGAATGATGGCAGGCAGCAGGCAGGCAGGAAGCATGGATGGAAGGATCGAGGAATGGAGGGAGGGATAGGTATAGAGGGAGCATGGAAATGAGGGAGGAGAAACTACTAACAATGTCAGAACGTAGATGAATATCAAAACAGTGGAAGAAGCCAATTGCTGCCTACGATACATATTATGTTATGTGACCCCAGCTATGAAAGCTTAAGAAATACAGAATCATCAAGTGATGAAAAGGACATCAGTGGCTGGGACTGGAGAGATGGCTCTGAGTGTAGCAAACGCCAGTGGTACACATCTGCAGTCTCAGTACTCAGTAATCCCAGCACTCATACAGTGAGATAGAGGCAGAGGAAAGAGAGCCACCTCGAGCACTGTGGACCAGCCAGCCTGAATACACAGCAGCAGAAACCAGAGAGACCTTACCTAGCAAGATAGTAGGCAAACTAACTTGGTAAAGTCCTCATATGGCCTGGAACCCACCGGCACTCCCTCATCAATAAACAAATGATCAAACAAATACATAAACATTGGAAGACTATCATCTTCTGTGTTGTGGAGGAGGAGGGGAGCAGAGAGTTGGGTAAAAATGAGAAATTATTGAAAAAAAAGAGGAAAAATTGAGGGGTAATGCCTATGCCCATGACCTTGATTGTGGTGGTAGCTTTCTGGTTTGCACAGATGTCAAAACTCATCAAATTATACTCTTGAAAAAAAATGTGTGGTTTGCTGTATGTTAATATTTTCTCAATAAAGGGTTGAAGAAAACCACAAAATTACAAGTGAGGAAATTGAGGGTTAGAGAGGGCACAAACTATTCAAGGACACACAGCAAGTCCATTTCTGAGCCAGGACTAGAAACCTCAGTTTTGGACACCCAGTCTGATGTTGCTTTCCCCACAGCACAGCGCCTGATGGGCTCCTGGTAAGAGTGCTCTCCTCAGATCTTCTTTGCCTCTGTCCCATCCTTCCTGGTCTCTCTCACCTGATGCTCATGGGAAGTCACTGGTACTTCCTCACCTCTGCTTCAGGTCTACTTTTCTCTTTCCACCCACCCGGCCATTCACCATGACTTCTTTTTCCTAAGACACCAAGTAAATCTTAAATTGCCTTTCCTGCAAGCGTGTTTGCCTTTTGGGCTGTTCTTCCACTTCTCAGTTAGGTGATGACTCCATGGCCTTGGTACCCTTGGACTTGAGGCCAGCTTGGATGTATGTCAAGGTCTCCACTGCCTCACTTCCAAGCTCCCTGTTTTATGTCACTAGGCAGCAAGAGGCACTAAGCCGAGGCTGATCGATCATTCATCCCCCACTGTTTACAGATGGTGACATGAGGCCCACAGACTTTGCTCATTGCAAAGTAGGAATGAGGTCTCAGTGTGCTTGCAGCAGGCCCTTTCTTCCTCTTTCCTGTCTGCTTTTTTCCCCATTAGCACCCTGTCTCATAACTTCTAAGTGCTGTCTTGGAAGTCTCATCCTGAGCAGAGTCCAGTGTAGGAGAGAAAGGGAAGTGAGCCCACGGCCCAGAAGGAGTATAGTGTGCTTGTTGTTGCCCTGGGTTTGGCAGTGTTGCCTAGAGCTCACTAGGTGCCTGCTTCCTGCTAGATTAGGAAATCTCTACAGCTTCTTTGGGGACACGTAGCTCCTCCAACACATTTTCCAACCACCAGAAAATGGAGCATTGTCGGGTGGCCAACTTTCTAAGTTCTATATTGTGGTTTGAACAGATCATGCTCTCTCCTAAGCTCGTGTTTTGGATATTTGCTCCCCAGCTGCTGGTGCTATTTGGGGGAGGTTTCAAAAACTGAGGTGGGAAGGCTGAGTTGGAGGATGCAGGACACTGGGGGCAGGTCTTTGAGGGCAAATTATCCTCGGCCACTTCCAGTCATACTCCTTTGTTTCCTGGCTGGCTATGGTGTGAACTGACCTCTTTCACCATGTCTTCTCTGCCATGATGGACTGAGCCATCTGAACTCATGAGTGAAAAATAAATATACTTTCCTTCTTCAAGCTTTTCTGTCCTGGATTATGTAACTGATGTATGCTGCTGTCAGGATGCACCAATGCTTAGGTAGAACTATAAATAAGAAAGAAAAAAAAAAGCCTGTCTACTCTGAGACAGTAACTGGATTGGGTCTCACCCTAACCTTTGAGGACACTTCTAATCAACTGAAGCAGCCAGTTTTGGATAGTTGACTCTTAACTCCAATGGATGGCGATCTCTTTGCTTCCAGAATCAGCACTCTTTGCACTTGTAGTTTTAGGGAGGAAACCTGGAATGGCATGCCTGGGGCAGATGACAAAGTAATCTGCCAGGATCGATATGACTTTGATCTTCACAACCGAGTCGAGTTCATATTGCCAGCATGGTTATGGCCTGCTGTTAGGATTTCATGAAACATCAAAGTGCAGACAATCCCAAGTGGTCACTTAGGCCATATACTCTTGCCTGTGATCAGGACTCTGCAGATAATCCCTAACACACTTGGATTCCTTGTTAGAGAAGAGGGACGGAGTGACGGGAAAGAGGGCAGGGGGGTTGGGAAGAATACGGCCCGAGTTCAAGGGCTACTATCCCTTTTGGTTAAGTGTTTTCTTTAGACATTTTTTTTCTTTTTTTTGAGACAGGGTTTCATACAGCCTCAGTATCATTATGCAGCCAAATATGACCTTAACTTCTGAGCCCCTCTGTTTTTGCTTTCCAAAATGCACAGGCAGCATGGTGCCTGGTTTAAATGGCACTGAAGACTGAACCTACAGCTTTGTGCACTGAGGCATACCTCCAGCCCCAAGTTGAGTGTTTTCTGAGGGGAATGGAGAGAATGAGGGAATGAACAGAGGAAGGTAATCAAAATTCTCCCCAGGCCAGAGGGCACTGCAGTAGTTACCAATCTGTTACCCAACTAAAATGTTTCCTTAATTTGCACAGCAGCCATCCTGCAGCCTGCTGGGCCTTGGACCAATACTGGAGGGTTTGGGGTTGGCTTAATCTTTCTGTGTTTCTGTAGTGATGAGGGTGCAAGTGCTGCAGTCAGACAGGCGTGGTTTGTCATTTTGTTGGCTTTGAGTGCTAGAGCTGGAACCCAGGGCCTTGTCTACACTAAGCACACACATGGCCCCTGAGGGGCACTCCCAGACATGGCTTTAAGGACAGTACCCATTTACCTACTGTTTGACCTTGAACAATTCGCTTCACACCTTTCTGCATCAGTTTCAGAATCTGGGGACTGGGCCTCATAAAAGTAAACAATTAAATAAATATTGTTTTGTGCCGATTAAGAGATCTGGCAACTAGAAATTAAACATTATCCTGGGATAAACAGATGACTCACTTGAGGCAGCAAATAAAGGAAAACCCACCCCTTCCCCCACTGCACCAACCCTCCATTCGCTAGCCCAGGTTTGTTGAGTAGCTGTTATGAAATAGGATTAATGATTGCTTAGAGCAGTGGGTCCCCAGGGCACCCCACAGGTTTCAATACACCCACAACACTGAAGTGTGTCAGTGGCAAGTCTGACCACTGACAATTAGGAGCCTGGGTTTTTTTTAGGGCCAGCCCAAGGCGAAGCTGTGGCCTAGGCTGAACACTGGCTCTGCCTGAGAAGCACCTCAGCAGTGGTGGTAGGGTTGGCAGAGGGTAAAAGTTCAAATCCCTTCGTCTAGTTCAGTCTGCTAAGAGGACCAAGTGACCAAAAGGATGGGTGAGCAGCAGGCAAGGAAAGCAATAGCCACAGACAGCAGCATTGAGTAAGGTGGAGTCTGGAGGCTCAACATAAACCTGTTAGTAAGGGGGAAGGTTCTGACATTTTCGTCTTTCAATGTCAGCTCCAGCTCACCTTTGAACAGTCCTTTTGTATTCTGAAGTCATGTTATAGTACTTCAGGAGATTCTCTCGCAGCACATGGGTAAGAAGGAGACAACCTCCTTCTGCACACTGCTCCTTTCTTCCTAGCAGTACTTGATGGAGGACAGTCATCCTGTCCAATTCTTCCTCTGTCAGCTGTGCTGTCTCATGTAATTATTACAGAAACTTCATAAGGGAGCTGGTGAGTGCTTCGTACATTGCTAAATAGACTGGGGCTTGATCAATCGATGCTGTAATTTAGATATATTTTTGTCTGCACTGAGGATGAAACACAGACCTACTGTATGCTACCTTAGTGTTACACCACTGAGTGTTGTGGAAGTGGCGGGAATTGTTGTTTCTTTGGTTTATGAGTCAGGATCTTGGTATATGTAGTAGGAGGGCCTAGAACTCACCATGTAACCCATACTAGGCATCAAGTGGCAATTGTCAGGCCTCAGTCTTCTTAGTGCTATGATTAAGATGTTTTGTTATTACAAGTGGGTGCCACCTCAGAACTTGCAAAGGCTCATGTGTTAGAGGCATGGACTTTAGAATGGAGCTGTTGGGAGGTGGTAGAACCCCTAAGAGATATGACCGGATAGGACTTCGGGACATTGGGTTTATATTCTTGAAGTAGACAATGGGATGCTAGTCCTTTCTTCTTCTTCTTCTCTCTCTCTTTCACTCCTGGCCACAGAGTGGGTGGTTTTGCTGGTTTACATACTACCTGCTATGAAAAGCTCTATCTTCATGTGTCCAACATTAACAGGGCCAAGCTATATGGGTAGGAAGCTCCAAACTCTATGAGCCAAATTAACCTTTTTTCTCCTTAGAGGTTTTTGTTAGTTTTTTTTAAATAGTAACAGAAAACTAATTAAAACATTCTACTGCCACTATACTGCACATGGCTATAAGTGGTAGAGCTGGGCTTCTAACCTGGCTCAGATTGACAGTGAAGTTCATGCTCTTGGTGACTGTGCTGTGTGTACTCTGCAGAAGTACTTTGCCTTACGCAAAGGAAGAATTCAGGGCTAAGTGGGTTGAGTGGCTTGCGAAGAAGCAGTGGGCATAATTTTGCATCTTCCTGCCCTGCCTCATATTTATCTCCCTTATTCTCAACTATATCATCAAAGGTGTGCTTTCCTATCCATGGGTATTATGTTCCACACACATGTGGTCACTATGACCTTGGAATGCCAGAGCATGTAAACATGTAAGGTGGCCTTATTCTAGCAAGGTCAGAGCTATTTATTTATTTATTTATTTATTTATTTATTTATTTATTTATTAGTGATTCTGAGCTCCACTCTGTACATGGACTAGCCAAGGTGGAAAGAAGGCAAGCAGCTTACTTCAGGATCCCTGCTGTACCAGGATCAGAGAAATTCCTCGAAGTTCTTAACTTTCAAGTCTGGGCTTGCTTCACTTGTATATCTATGCATGTGCCCACAAAGCAGCAATGAAAGCAATATGGGGCCTAAGGAACTAGACAAAAGAACCCCAGTCTGATCCCAGTCTGATCCCAGTCTGATCCCAGTCTGATCAGATTTTAAATCGGATCTATGGACTCCTCCTGGCAGGGGTAAAGGGGACTGCTGCACAAGTCAGGTGGCTGAAGAGAAGGTCATGGGCTCACAGGGGTAAGATTCTTGAAAGATTATATCCCTTGGGCAAATGGACGGAGAGAATACCAGGGTTTTAAAGGCTAGAAGCATGTTTCTGTAGAGGCCCTGTGGCATTCTGGGGTGGGGGTAGAATGGGGGTCATAGCCCAGACAGAGCTGTAAACACATTCTCATCCTAGCCCCTAGGCATGAGCCAATACCGAGTAAGAACCTGCCAGGCTCAGGGATGCCATGGCTTATGGAGTGTGCAAGCAAGAGGCTGTTGTACCTATGAAAGGAGTTTTGTCAGTGATCCCAAATATCAGACTGTGGACAATGCTTAGCTACCTCATCTGTACCACCTGGTTTGGGAAATACGGGATTGGATCAACCAGTGTCATTGTCAGGGTTTCTTGTGGGGACTGGAGACAACAGAAGGAAGTCAGAGGGCATTTCATGGAAGCTTTCAGATGGAAGTGTTTCAGTATAGACCTTATTAAGCCTGTAATAATTCACATGTATTGCATTGTATTTGTGATGTTTATTAGAATGTTAAAATGTTAAAGGAATATACCTGTAAAGTACCACAGCTTTCTTTTTTGGTGTTTTTTGAAACTAGTTCTTGCTATGTCACCCAAGATGATTTAAATTCTATCTCGGCCGCTCAGATTTTATGATTCTGAGTGCACACAACTGTGGACGACAAGATTAGGAAAAGATTTAGGTTTTTGTTTTGTATTATTGAGACAGGCTCTGTCTACATAGTCCCGGCTGTCTTAGTATTCATTGTGAAGACCAAGTTGGCCTTGAACTCACAGACATACACCTGCCTCTGTCTTCTGAGTACTGGGATTAAAGGTGTGCACCACTATGCAGTTTCAAAGATTTAGATCTTTATTTAATTTTATTTTGACTTTATTTTATTTTATGTGTATGGGTGTTTACCACTTAGTTGCCTGGTACCCACCAAGGCCAGAAGACATAATTGAATCCTCTGGAACTGGAGTTACAAATAGTTGTGGGCTGCCATGTGGGTTCTGAGAAGCCAACCTGGGTCTTCTGGAATAGAGCTTTCAGTGATCTTAACCTTTGAGCCATCTCTTGAGCTCCAGTATTTAGACCTTAGACACCGGATATCCTATACAAGGTCCAAGTGAAATGCTAAAAGCATTTTATCTAATGATTGCGGTTGACTTTCCTCTTCCCAGTTCTAGAGGTTTAAAATATCAGGACAGACAGGCCTCATTGTTTTGGCTTCTGGGGATGGTCTTCTAGTTAGCATAGTCCTTTGGTGATATGGGGCATTGCATAGCAAGAGCTAAGGCGTGTGTATGCTTGTCTCCTCTGATTTGTCTCTTTCTCCTCTTGCTGCCTTACAAGAGAGATTTAATTTAAACACACAAAACTTGAGCATGCACACAAACTCAAGCCATCATTGTGTATAGACAGATGGGATTAGAAACTACACCAACAAAACTGGTGTCAATAATTTCTAGGAAGAGGGAACCCCAGTCTAAGGACCTGTCATAGGGGCAGAAATATGATTGAATTCTGCAAGTGAGATTTGGAAATGACATTTTGAGCTCATTCAGATCAACCTAGGTTTATACATCATGAAGAGACTAAGGACCTGAAAACACACTCCCCCAAATCATCAATTTTTTTAGTGCCAAAGGGACATACTTCTTTGCTACCGCACAAAGCCTTACACTATGAGACTGACACAGGACTCTGGTTGTAGGGTTCGGAAAGCAAGCTGAGAAAGACAGCAAGTTTTAAACCTGCATCAGCACCCCAGATAGTACATGAAAACAGGTCCCCAAATGTTTCCTGGAACCAAATGCTTTCTTCGCCCTTTGGAAGGGAGACGAGATTTGAGGGAACATTTTGAAGTCAGCAGGGTCCGAGCCTCAGGTACATGGGAGTGCCCCAGAGTCCTTTGGTTCGGTGGGCCGTGCGCTTGTCTGATTCTCCTAGAGTGCCCGCCTGGCCTGGTGGAGCGGAGCAGCAAATACTAGAAATGGTCAACCTTCCCACCTCCCACTACAGGCTGCTGCTTTCTATATGGGTGGCTTTCCCCAGGGGCCAGGGTGGCGAAAATGGAGGGAGTCAACGAGCCCTGAGGTGAAGAAGAACAGAATGTGGAATGCCATGTTCTTTTGAAGGGCTAGGCTCTAGGGCAATAACAAACTCTTTCAGAAAAAAAATTGCATAAAAAGATTAACCATGCATTTGAGTTTGAGGTTCAAAAGAAAAAGAATATGACTGTATTCTGGATGAAGTTTTGCAGCCAGTAATACCAGGCTATAGAAGAGAATGAATGTGTGTGTGTGTGTGGGGGGGGCGGGGGTGACGCTTCAGAATGAGAAGTGGGTGTCGGTACCTCCAGAACTACATTCTAGTTAGGAAGAGTCCATTTGACAAACATGAGTGTCCTGGAGATCGAAGCTGAGCTGTTTCAGAGCAGAGCTGGGTGCCAGATGGCTGGGTATCAGAGAGTATCGGGTGGGTATCAAGTAGCAGCTCCGTGTCTTGCTTGTGTACCTACTTCCACAAGGGGTATAGCCGCCTGGCCTCCCAGCTCATCCACTCTACTGACTTGTGCTATTATCCACAGTGACTACAAAAAGCACTCTTGGCTCTGAGGCCTAGGAGAAGAATCCCTCTGTCCTCTCCCCCTGGGCTGCTTGCTCTCTCCAGTGCATGCCAAGCCCAGGAAAATGCTATCACCGATAGGACACAATTAAAGGCCAAGCAAACTGCTCACTGTGTTACCTTAGCCTCTCTGGTGAGAGATGGGTTTGGGGACTGTAAAGAATGGTGTGACATATTGTTGTTTCTCGGAAGAGAGGCCCTTTGGCATTGCAAACTTTATATGCCCCAATACAGGGAAACGCCAGGGCCAAGAAGTGGGAGTGGGTGGGTAGGGGAGAAGGGGGGGTAGAGGGAACTTTCGGGATAGCATTTGAAATGTAAAATAAGAAAACATCTAATAATAATAATAAAGAATGGTGTGACAACTGAGTACACAGATAAAGCTCTGCACAAATGAAACCTAAAGGCTCCCTTCACCACGCTCTATGTCCTTTTAGGCAAGTAACATAACCCCTTCACACCTTACTTTTCCACTGGGAAAAACAGGAGAAATTTTCACATCACAGGATGGAGGTAGAAGGTACAGGAGTGGGAGGAACACACATACTTTATCATCTAAAATCCTGCCAATTTTGAGAGGAAAATTTAATTTTAACAATTAAAACTGGATAAGAACCATAAGCTGGGACATTCAGTCTTTCTATTTATACAGCTTTTTTTTTTTCCTTGAAGAAACTTGATTTCTGCAATAGATTTCCATGTAACTTGGTACAGATGGCCTCCTTCTCCGGAGCTCACAATGTCCATCTTCAATAAGAGGTAAATAGAATGAATGCAAAGAGTAGTCTGGGAATTACATCGGCATTAAGACAGACCTCTTAGCACAGGGATGCAGCTTCAGCTGCTGTGGCAGCTGCTGAGGCAGGAAGGTCTTGGGTTCAAGGCAACTTAGTGAGAGTCTGGCTTGCAGCAACAACAGTGTTTAGGGGACTGCAGATACAGTTCAGAGGACTACTTCTCCCAGCATGGGTGAGGTGCTAGGTGCCCTGGTATGTAGCACACGAAAATAAAGGCACAAAGGTTGGTAACTGTTTCAGTAAGGCTCATTAGGGATGGACTTTATTCCAATGAGCTTGGCTTTTAATTACTAACGACTGAGTAAAATAAAGGTTGCCAGCTCTTGAGTACATAGAACAAGAGACTGGTGTTCTTTGGTTCTCAGCTTCATGCAATGATAAAAAAGAGGCTGGATGCTGACTCAAAATTCTCCATCACCCAAGATGCTACAGAGGTGGGGCTTGTCAGAAGCTGAAACCTTAGGTCTCCAAGTTCTGGAGATGTAGTGAGACCACTGCTTTCTATGAAAGAGGGTTTTGTTTTCCTAGGGTAAGCAGCAAAGTATGGCATTGGGGTAGATGGGGAGAGAACAGATCCAAAACCTTATCCTTAGAAAATATAATGTCCCAACATCCAAATATTTGCAAACCAGTCTGACAAAAAAAAGACTTAGAGGCTGAGTAATGGCACAGGCAGTTGAAAGGAGTCAGTTTTTGAGGTTTTCAACAAAAGATTCAGTAAAACATAGCTTACTGGAAGCCATGTGTCACAGGGCTTAGTGAAAACAGAGTCTGCAAGACAAGCTTTCCGTAATACACTTGGGTAAAGGACCTGGGGGGGGGGGGGCAAAACAGATGCTAGGCCTGAGTACTTGTATTTTAATTGCTAAGACCAAGGACACCTAAATCACAGATACAGGTTTGAGGAAGAAAAAATTCTGGGCCTAAGTATCAAGCCACTCATTGAACTTCTGCCATGTATCCAGGCTCCTAACTCCACATTTCATATCACTAAAGGTGGTGAGGTGGTGGTGGTGGTAGCGGTGGTGACGGCATTGAGGTCACAAGCAACTTCTAGGTTGGGATTACAGTCATTAGGGAGGCACTTGACTACCATATAGAAAGCCCTAGAGTGTACCCAGCAGCACAAAGAGAAAAGGAGGGGAGGGGAGGAAAAGGAAGGGAAGGGAAATGAAAGGACGGGAAGAGAGGATGGGAGGGGAAGGGGAGAGGAGAGAAGAGAGGAAGAAAAAAGAGGGAGAGGAGGAGAGAGAAGATATGTTACTGCTGCTTTAAAAAAGCCACGGAAGCCTCCTCCTTGGAAAAGTGCAGACCCAAAGATGGGGATAGTCACCTTGTCCCCAAGACCCAGAAGCAGCCCATTTCTTGTAGCAGTCTCTGAAAACCACTCATATCCTTGGCTTCTCTTGTCTGAATTGAATAGGGGACATCAACTGCTCCCCAAGGTTAATTTCCTGACAGTTCAGAACTGACGCGTGAAGAGACAGACACATCCTGGATAGTGTCAACAGGATGGTGTTGTCTCAGTGGCCTGAGTTGGGCTCTGCAGGGTTCTCACTGCCTGGTGCCTTCCTTCAGCCTGGGAGGAACTGAGTTTGCATGCTCTTCCCTAGCTGGGCAGCAAGTTCCAAGAAGACCCACCAAGGGCCTCTTACTCACTGTGCACTTCCCAGCAACACAGTCCCTGATGAATAAATGAAGCTGCCGGAGTCAAGCTACAGTTCCAGCTTTGGCATCTGGTATTAGTATCTGATATGTTTATGACCTGTTTCTCTTTTGCTCTCCCTCCCTCCCCTGCCGTGTGTGTGTGTGTGTGTGTGTGTGTATGTGTGTTCTCTCTCTTCTCTCTCTCTCTCTCTCTCTTCTCTCTCTCCTCTCTCTCTCTCTCTCTCTCTCTCTCTCTCTCTCTGCTCCTGAGGTGGGTTTCAAATGTTGTTGATTTTGAGACAGCTTCTCATATATCCTAGGCTGCCACAAACTTGTTATGTGTTTGAGGATGACCTTGAATTCTATCCCCCTCTGCCGTCCCCCTCCCAGGCAAATGGCAAGTCGCCAGCCTGTCCCATGATGATTCATCAACTTGCTTCCTGGAGGCTGTTGTCTACTCGAGCATGGGCTCAAGAGCAGGGAGCCTTCGAGCTGGGGAAATGTCTGTTTCCAGTGCAGGCATTTTGGGGACAATCGGTATCCTTATCAAGACACAGGACTTGGCCAGAGGAAACAAAGCTCAGAGACAGTAGGGAGCAGGCAGGAAGAGCTTCCCTGACAGAAGGTGATTAAAACCCAGGCACGGTTTATGCACCAGGGAGTGTGTATGGCTCTCCAGCTGAGATTGTAGAAACCTCAAAGCTCATGGGGCCCTAGAGAGTTGCTGGCCTCTTCGATGTAAAAATAAGGAAACAAACCCTGGGAGGGGAAGCGGTCCATGCAGGGACCCAAAGAAGCATACTGTCTGAGCAGAGACCAGGACCTGTTGCTTGGCCTCTTCAGCCACAACAGGCCCCTGTTTTCCAAGATGAGGGAGCCTCTCACCTCCAGGACAGAGCACTGAATCTACAGGGTCTTTCCAAATGGGGAATGACTTGCTGTGGCTCTCAGAGGAAGCCAGAGGCATTTTTCCAAGGTCTAGGCTGTTGCATGGAGTCTCTTAGACTTTTCTGAGTGTCTGTTGTTTGGTCTAGCATATAGACAAGGATTTCTCCTCAAAGACTGGCTTGAACTTGTACTTTACCTCCCTCCCAAGGAAGACCTTCACTCAGGCAAACAGGCAGATGGTTTACCACGTAGGAAACACCTTCCTAATGTCTCTAGGTGATCACTGGAGAGGGGACACAGACACTCAGGGGTCAGGTCCCCAAAGTCATCCCGTTCTGGGGAGACTGAAGCACAGCTACTCAAGGACAAACACCTGGGAGGAGAGAGGTGAGAGGAAAGGGAACTGTGCTGACCTTTGACAACTGCCAGGGAAGCCCCAGAGAGGCCTAGGGGGTGATTGGGGTAGAGACCTTCTTTGTCCTCTATTCAAGGGTTTCCTTTAAGGCTGACATAAGTTAACCCAACTCTAGGGTTCTGTCAGCTCTTCACCTCACTGCTCAGACTCTCAGTGCCAGCTTGGAACTGAGGACCCCGCATGGCCTTAAGTAGCACAAGGCAGAGCTCCCTCAGGTCTCCGGAGGAGCCTGTGGACCAGTGGTTCCTGTCACTCAGTTAACTCTGGAGAACACACTTATGGAAGAGTGTGTGCACTGTGGGATTTCTCCACGGGTGACTACCCTGTGCTGGAACCCTATCAGAGAGCATGAGGAAGGCACTTGTTTTTCTTTTCCTTCACCCACCTCTCTGCCTCTCTTTTTAGAGGGTCTCTCTACCATGGCTCTTCTAGAAACTCTCCTTTTAGAACATGTTGGCTTTGATCTCACAGAAGTCTACCTCCCTCTGCCCCCAAGTGGTGGGATCAAAGGTGTTTGCCATTAAACATACGTGTGCAACCTTTTCTTTGTGTTGCTTGGGCAAGGATGCAGAATCTTCTAGTGCTGCCCACTGGAAAAAGCACACTAGTACATTTCACGACACAGATGAGCCGTCAGGCATTTGACACTCAGGATTGGATGATGTGTTAGGATAGCACTCATCCCAGGTCCTTTATTTATTTATTTATTTTTGCCAAATACAATTTTTTATTAGATATTTTCTTTATTTACATTTCAAATGCTATCCCGAAAGTTCCCTATACCCTCCCCTGCCCTGATCCCCCAGCCACCCACTCCCACTTCCTGGCCCTGGCATTCCCCTGTACTGGGGCATATAAAGTTTGTAAGACCAAGGGGCCTCTATTCCCAGTGATGGCCGACTAGGCCATCTTCTGCTACATATGCATCTAGAGACACAAGCTCTGGGGATACTGGTTAGTTCATATTGTTGTTCCTCTTAAAGGGTTGTAGACCCCTTCAACTCCTTGGGTAATTTCTCTAGCTCCTCCATTGGGGGCTCTGTGTTCCAGCCTATAGATGAATGTGAGCATCCCCATCTGTGTTTGCGAGGCACGGGCATAACCTCACTCGAGATAGTTATATCAGGGTCCTGCCAGCAAAATCTTGCTGGCATATACAATAGTGTCTGGATTTGGTGGCTGATTATGGGATGGATCCCTGGGTGGGGTAATCTCTGGATGGTCCGTCCTTTCATCTTAGCTCCAATCTTTGTCTTTGTAACTCCTTTCATGGGTGTTTTGTTCTCTATTCTAAGAAGGAATGAAGTATGCATACTTTGGTTTCATTCTTCCTGATTTTCTTGTGTTTTGCAAGTTGTATCTTGAGTATTCTAAGTTTCTGGGCTAATATCCACTTATCAGTGAGTGCATATCAAGTGACTTATTTTGTGATTGGGTTACCTCACTAAGGATGATTTCCTCCAGATACATCTATTTGCCCAAGAATTTCATAAATTCATTGTTTTTAATAGCTGAGTAGTACTCCATTGTGTAAATGTACCACATTTTCTGTATCCATTCCTCTGTTGAGGGACATCTGGGTTCTTTCCAGCTTCTGACTATTATAAATAAGGCTGCTATGAACATAGTGGAGCATGTGTTCTTTTTACCAGTTGAAACATCTTCTGGGTATATGCCCAGTAGAGGTATTGCTGGATCTTTTGGTAGTACTATGCCCAATTGTCTGAGGAACCTCCAGACTGATTTCCAGAGTGGTTGTACCAGTTTGCAATCCCACCAGCAATGGAGGAGTGTTCCTCTTTTTCCACATCCTCGCCAGCATCTGCTGTCTTCTGAGTTTTTCATCTTAACCATTCTGACTGGAGTGAGGTGGAATCTCAGGGATGTTTTGATTTGCATTTCCCTGATGATTAAGGATGATGAACATTTTTTCAGGTGCTTCTCTGCCTTTTGGTATTCCTCAGTTGAGAATTCTTTGTTTAGCTCTGTACCCCATTTTTGATGGGGTTATTTGATTTTCTGGAGTCCAGCTTTTTGAGCTCTTTGTAGATATTGGATATTAGTCCCCTATCAGATTTAGGATTGGTAAAAATCCTTTCCCAATCTGTTGGTGGCCTTTTTGTCTTCTTGACAGTGTCTTTTGCCTTACAGAAGCTTTGCAATTTCATGAGGTCCCATTTGTGAATTCTTGATCTTATAGCACAAGACTTTGCTGTTCTGTTTAGGAATTTTTCCCTTCTGCCCATACATATCTCCAAGGTGTTTCCCCCACTTTCTCCTCTATAAATTTCAGTGTCTCTGGTTTTATGTGGAGGTTTTTGATCCACTTAGATCTGAGCTTTGTACAAGAAGAATGGATCAATTCGCATTCTTTTGCATGATAATTGCCAGTTGTGCCAGCACCATTTGTTGAAAATGCTGTCTTTTTTCCACTGGATAGTTTTAGCTCCTTTGTCAAAGATCAAATGACCACAGGTGTGTGGGTTCATTTCTGGGTCTTCAATTCTATTTTATTGATCTACCTGTCTGTTGCTGTACCAGTCATGCAGTTTTTTATCACAATTGCTCTGTAGTACAACTTGAGATCAGGCATGGTGATTCCACCAGAGGTTTTTTTATTGTTGAGAATAGTTTTTGCTATCCTAGGTTTTTTATTATTCCAGATGAATTTGCAAATTGCCCTTTCTAACTCAGTGAAGAATTGAGTTGGAATTTTGATGGGGATTGCATTGAATCTGTAGATTGCTTTTGGCAGGATAGCCATTTTGACTATATTAATCCTGCCAATCCATGAGCATGGGAGATCTTTCCATCTTCTGAGATCTTCTTCAGTTACTTTCTTCAGAGACTTGAAGTTCTTATCATATAGGTCTTTCACTTCCTTAGTTAGATTCACAACAAGTTATTTTATATTATTTGTGACTATTGTGAAGGATGTTGTTTCCCTAAATTCTTTCTCAGCCCGTTTATCCTTTGTATAGAGAAAGGCCATTGGTTTGTTTGAGTTAATTTTATATCTAGCTACTGCACTGAAGCTGTTTATCAGGTTTAGAAGTTCTCTGGTGGAATTTTTAGGGTCACTTATATATACTATCATATCATCTGCAAACAGTGATATTTTAACTTCTTCCTTTCCAATTTGAATCCCCTTGATCTCCTTGTGAGGCCAGCATGCCCCGACCCTGACGGATGGAGCTGGGCACTCGGGGCCTCCCACTTATTCTACACCTCTCATGTCTCTTCACCGTGCCAGATTAGAGTCAAGCTCAACAGGGTCTTCTTTCCCTGCTGATTCCGCCAAACCTGTTCCCTTGGCTGTGGTTTTGCTGGATAGTAGGTAGGGAAGTGGGAATCTCGTTCATCCATTCATGTGTGTCAGTAATTAGATGAAGAAGCATTTTGCTACCTTAAGAGAGTCATAGTTACTACCACCGTTTCCGATGCTTCATTGAATTTCTTCACTTTGACATTCAGAGCACTGGACAGAAATCACATCATGTCAACACCCTCCATAGGCCTTCACGATCATCCTAGGTCTTATCATGACAGCAAGGCTGAGTGACAAGAGTTTTTGTCCTTCTGGATTGCATCCTGAAATTCCTAGGGATACACTGCTGAGATGAATGTCTGGGAGCTGACCATCTCTAAGGCTGGGCGATGTGTACAGGAACCCTTACCACAACATTTTCGTGATTAGCTTTGCTGTTTTCCATGACAGCCAGTTTTACTGTGGGATACAGAAAGTTCTCAAGGAAGGGGTCTACCCAAGTATGGTTACCTGGCCTCCTTGGGAAGGCATTTGGTGTAGTGAATAACCCCCACAGAGGTGACAGGAGCCCTCTGTGTGTCACTATCAGTGCACTAGCAGCACTGTGGGTGTGCAGGCAGCAGCTTGTGCCTGGAGACGGCTAGTATACCCCTTCTATTCAGGCACCTCATTCTGGCTGCAGCCATGCTGTCCCTCAGTCTGTGGAGGCAGGTTTATGTGCTGGGTAGTGGATGACAGAGGCCAAAGCCTGTTCCTTGGGAGGGATAGAGGGAAAGAAGGAAGAAAGTCGCACAGAGGCAGGAATGAGTTTCTGAGTTGAACCTGGGGAAAGAGACTGCTGTGAGTCTCCTGATGTAAGTTCCTGTGCTTTCTTTTCTGTAGTTACTACCAGGGCCCTTTCCACTCCGCAGGGAGCCATCAACTGCTGTTTATGTCAAGATGTGGGAATTCTGGGAAAATATCCATTATCACAACACAGAGTCAAATTCTGGTGCTCCTGAACTCTTAACTATTTCAAAGATTCTGGGAAAGTGAGACAAGTGGTAATTCTCCCTAGGTGAGCCCCTGTGCTGTGACCATCTCATAAGGCAAGAGGCTCCTTCACATGTGGGCAATCATTTCTTTTATTGTTTAAGAAAGAAAGAAAGCAAAATCCTCTTGGGCTGTCTGCTGGCCTAGCAGTCTCAAGGAGGCTAATATCTCAGGGATCCTATGTTGTGGCACTGACCCAGGCTTAGCTGTGTGAACCTAGGCTGCTCCAAAAAACCAGCTGGCCTATCTGTAGTAGTGATTTTTCTCCTGAAGTTCCTGTCTCAACTTTTTATTCTCGATGCTCTCACCCAGGGTTACAGGGTCAAGTCCTACCTGTAATGTCACAATGGAAGAACCACCATACCGTTACTGACTTCTGTCTCTCTCAGTGAAAGATTTTCACAGCTCGGGCCCAATCCATTGTCATCATGATTTGCTTCTTATTGTCTTGGGCAATTTGATTCACAGGCCCTCCTGGTTGGCACTCTGATGGTGAGTGAGGTCATTCAGTTGTCCCAGCAATCAGCCTTTTAAGATTCAGCAAGTGAGAGAGGAAGGATATAATGGCTTGAAAACCAAACCACCGGAGAAGGAGCAGTCGATAACTAAGCAAGAGCAGGGCCCAGACAGCCCCCTCTTTCTGCAGCATCCTTGTGGCTCCTGGTTGCTAGGAGCAGGCGCTTTTGTTGCTAAGCAACGGGAGCCTGGTGGATTAAAATCAATTTCCTTAGCTCACTGAAAGGGGGAGGGAGAGAAGATGGAATGCAGATGCCTTGGGGAAGAGCTTTGCTGCCTAGAAGCCCTGCTGAAAGATGAGGAAGGCGCACCAAGCAAGCACCAGTACAGAGGCCTAGAAAGATGCTGGCAATTAAGGTGCAGATTAGAGCACTAATGAATGCTACTGCTGCTCCTCTGGGAATTGCTAGTAAGGCCTCCACTCCCTGAGGTCTTTATGATCTGATTGGTCCAGCTTGGACTGGGCACAGGTTTCCTTACAAAGAAGAAATTGGAGCTATTTAAGGTCTATGTGTTCTCAAGAGTCCTGGACTCTGGAGTCCAGGTGAATAGCAACAACCATTGGGTATATAATTTCTTTTCAGAGGCAGGCAGATTTCTGAGTTCAAGGCCAGCCTGGTCTACAAAGTGAGTTCCAGAATAGCCAAGGCTACACAGAGAAACCCTGCCTCAACCCCCCCCCCCCAAAAAAAACCCCCCAAATATATAATTTCCTGTCCTTTGCTTAGATAGCAGTGAAAGGGGCTGGAGAGACGGCTTGGTAGTTCAGAGTACCTGTTGCTCTTGCAGAGAACTTGGCTTTGGTTCCCAGTATCCGACTCATGGCTCTCAACCATTTTAGGGCATTCTGAACCCTCTTCTGATCTCTGCAGGCACCAGGCATGCATGTGGCACAAGAACACACATTTAGGCAAAACACATAAAAACAAACAAACAAACAAACAAAGCCCAATGAAGCAAGCAAGCAAACAAACAAAAAAACCAACCTTACAACAAATCTCAGTGAGGACAGGATGCTCCTTTGTGACCCCTCCACATAGGCAACACTTTTTCCTCTGGCCCCTGTCAGTGTCCCTGTGGTTACTTCCTGTGAGGTCTAAGAGAGAGATTCCAATCCATCTCTCTGTAGAGGTCTATAGTCCTCTCTTCTGTAAATTCCATACTCTTTTCTTAGTTATTTTTCTAGAGGGCAGATTATGGTTATAGAATATGAGGAGGTGGTCTCCAGTGTTGTATTTTAATTCCCCACTTCCTACTTTATTTTTAGTCTTACAGGATGAGCCAGCAGTATAAACCCAAATGGCAGGATTCAGCATCCAATTACTACCTCTATTTCTCGGTTTCTCCTATTGTCCTCCTTAGGTGAGGACCTCTTGGCCTGTGCTGGAGGTGTGGAACATAGAGAGAAAACATGTATATGGATGAACTTCACAAATTTACAAGTGGGGTTTCTGTTGCAGAATTAGACAGGTAAAAGGCTTGAGAATCCTACAGAATCAAATCCGTCTGCTGAAGTATACTCTAAAATTCAACTACTTGTGGAGCCTGGAAGTGTAGCTCAGTTAGTGGAGTGCTCTTCTAGCATGTACAACGTCCTGGGTTTGACTTCCTTACTTGATAAACTAAGCATGATGATGCATACTTGTAATTCCAGCACTGGAGAGGTAGAGGTCTGACAAGAAGGAATTTAAGGTCATCTTTATCTACATAGTGAGTTTGAGACCCTGTCTCAGAAAAAGGAGTCACCGCAGATCTCTGGAAACTGTGACTGTAGTAAATCTTGGTAAGAATTACAATAGTCTGTGATACTTGTGCCCTTATCTTCTCCCATCCAACTTAATACATACTAGAGTAATTTTGAAAGAGGGACCCTCAAGTGAGAAAATGCCCCTGCCGCATTGGTCTGTGAGGCAATTTCTTGATTGACGATTAATGACTGATGAGGGAGGGTCCAGCTCACTGTGGTGGTGTTGCCCTAAGAAGTCAGGCTGAGCAAGCCAGTAAGCAGCATCCCTCCATCAGCTCTTGCCTCTAGGTTTCTGCCTTGAGTTCTTGCTCTGACTTCCCTCAGTGATGGACTGTGATGTGGAACTGTAAGGTGAAATACATCCTTTCTTCTCCAATTTGCTTTTTGTCATGGTTGTAACCACAGCAATTGACTCCCTAGCTATGATACATCCTTAATCCCTTGTTCAGTATCCATGGCATTTTATTCTGGAGTTGGGTGGGGTCAGTAAGCAACATGGTGTTTCCTCATCTTGTATCCCTTGCTACAGGTGGCAGTTTGACCTAGAAGGGATAGACTGCTGGAATTTATCATCCCCATAAGCTTTTTCTCTCTGGGGATGGGACATGATGGACTAGGGAGTTCTCTTTCCTCTAATCTCACACTAGTAAGGTTGGGGCTCTCTTTTGGATCTAGTATACCAGATCAGAAGTTCTGTCCAGAAGGAAATACCAGCTTTAAGACTAGACAATTCCTGAGTTATGGATAGAGCTTTGTGGTACAGCATTTGCTTAACATCTTCAAGGCTCTGGGACTGACCTCTAGTGCCATTGGTAGGGAAAAAAAGAACAGAAAGCCTTAAAGGTTATCTAAAAGAAAAATGGTGAAATTTACTGCTTAAGGGGTTTATCAGAACCAGCTCTCATTGTTGAATAATTAAGAGGACTGGGAATACTATGACTCTAGCAGCATTACAGAATGCTTAGACAAGATATGAGTTTAATAAAAAGAACCAGAGCAAAAGCTAAGAAAAATCTTCTTATGGTCTGAATAAGCCTCAGAGACAGTTGAAACCCTGCCCTTGTAATGGCCCCGACTTTAATTGGATGAGATTGTAGAATAATTTATACTCCAGGGCATTGTTAAAACTGCAATGGTGGAATTATGAAGCAATTAGTGCAGGCTAATAGGTGTGTGTGATATCACTCGAGATAGATTATCCATGAGCTAAAAAAGGAATCACAGGAAAAGAGGCAGAATTGTGCTAAGATCCCAGTAATGTGCGGTGGCAGAGGTGCATGCATGGCCAAGACTGAGACCTCTGAAGGGCTACATGAAGGCTGTACAATGAAGGGAAGTGGACTTTTCTGTACTCTTGTAGTAAAGTCAGTAATAATATCAATAGTTGCAACAATATGATATTTGAATTATCCAGTTTTCAAAACATTTTTGAGACATGCAAAGAAACAGGAAACTGGCAAATAAACAGGAAAAAGAAGCAAGCAACAGTGTCTCGAGGGGGCAGATTGTCAACACAGAAGACAAAGCAGCTGTTGTAAAGAAAGCTATGCCTAAAGAGCCACAGGGTGTATAATGACAATGGCATGCCAAATAGACCACTAATAAAGAAATGCAAAGTATAGAAACAACCAATAAGAAATTCTACACTGAACACGACAATAACTGAAACAAAAAAGAGTGCACTTGAGGCAGCAGGAGAAAACTCAGCAAACTGCCAGCTAAGGAAGTGGGCGGAGCTCAGAGCAATGTGGGGCATTGTGAGCAGACACGTACATCCAATGGGATTCTGGAAAGAAGAGGGAGATGGAGAGGAGAAAATAAATAGTAAAGATGCCTCAAATTTTAAAGACGGACAGTAATCTACATAGCTAAAAAGTTGTATACATAAGAAGTTGAGTGAACACAGGAAGGACCATGGCAGAAATACCACAAAATGATGAGATCCAATGGAAAAATAAATAAATAAATAAATAACATCTGAAACAAAAAAGCAAAAGAAAATGATTCATCATGCTTAAGAAGTAATAGAGTCCAAAGGTGGTGGGATGATCTATGCAAAGAAAACTGTCAACACCTAATCTTATATATGGAATGCCCCAAGTAAGCAAATGCATAGAGACACAATGTAGATTACCAGTCACTGTAGCCTGGGGAAGTAGATAGTGGTAAGCATTCTGTCACATTACAAACATATTAAAAACACTGAATCACATACTTTAGTAAATGAATTACTTGGTCTGGAAATTTTATAGGAATAAAAATTTAGACTTGAGTATAGCAGTCCGTGCCTGTAATTTCAGTACTTTGAAAGCTGAGACAAGAGGACCATGATCTTGCGGACAGTCTGGACTACACTGTTAGTTTGAGGGAGTGGCTCATTACATAGTGAGATGCTGGCAGACAAACTTGTAAATCGAAATCAACAATATAAATGTCCACCTCAAAGGCCTAGAAAAATACAAAAAAAGAACAGAATAAACCAAAGCAAACAGAAAGAAGCCAACACAAAAGAGTAGAACAGAAATAAATAAGAGAATAAAACAATGGGATAAAAATCAACAAAACCACAAATTAATTCTTTGAAAAGCTTTTCATACAAAATGAGAAAACTTAATGAGACTTACCAAGAAAATAAGAGAAGACACAAATTAATAAAATTAAGAATAAAGAGAGGAGATAGATATTAGCCTTCCAGAAACAAAAGAAACTTAAAGAAAAGTTATGAACAATTGTATGCCACTAAATTAGATTACTTAGATGAAATGGGGAAATTTCTAAAAAGCCATAAGTGACCAAAATCCACGCAAGACACAGAGAATCTGAATAGAACCATAATGAGAGCTGGAATACTATTAATTAAATACTCTATTGTTCATTCTTAAACCTCACCTCACTGGTGACTTTCATAAAATAATAAAAGAATTATTAATACCAGTTTTCATAAACGTTTCCAGACCCCAAACCTGTGAAAGATATAACAAGGAAAGAAAAACACAGAGTATTATCTCTTGTGGGTATTGATGCAAAACAAAACAAAACAAAACAAAACAAACCCTAACACATTGAATCTGGTTACATATGTAAAAAGTTTATATACATCACCGTATGGATCTTTCCTAGCAATACAATACTGACTTAATGTCTGGGAATATAATGTTGTATAGCAATGAGAGGTATAAAAATTAGCAAAACATAGTTTCTTTCTTTCTTTCTTTAAAAAGAAAAACACAACAAACTAGGAATAGAAGAGAATTTCTTCAATAAGGTAAAAAGCCATATATAAAAACCAAGGCTGAGCCTGGAAGTGGTGCTGGCCCTCGTCTTTAATCACAGCACTTGGAAGACAGAGGCAGGGACAGGGGCAGGGGCAGGGGCAGGGGCAGGGGCAGGGGCAGGGGCAGGGGCAGGGGCAGGGGCAGGGGCAGGGGCAGGGGCAGGGGCAGGGGCAGGGGCAGAGGCAGAGGCAGAGGCAGAGGCAGAGGCAGAGGCAGAGGCAGAGGCAGAGGCAGAGGCAGAGGCAGAGGCAGAGGCAGAGGCAGAGGCGGGCAGATCCTTGTGAGTTCAAGACCAGCCTGGTCTACATAGCTAGTTCCAGGGCAGTCAGGCTACACACAGAGAATTCTGACCTTGAAACAAGCAGCAAAACAAAATAAGGTAAAACAAAACAAAACGAAAATAATGCCCACCTCCCGCCAAAACTCAAGACTGGGCTGGTGAGATGGCTCAGTGAGTAAAAGCATTTTCCATGAAAGCTGGCCACCTGAGTTTTATCCTCAGATCACATGTGCAAATGTTTGATGCAGTAGTATGCACCTATAGCACTAGCACACCCTGGAAAGATAGAAGGTGAAAACAGGAGAGTTTCCTGAAGTGGATAGATAAGTCAACTAGCCTAGAGTGGGCTGCTTGGTAGAGACGAGAAGCAAGATCTTGACTCAATAAGGTGGAAAACAGGTACTGACTTCAGAAAGTTGTCTTCTAACCTTTATCATATATGCCATGTCAGGCTCTTGCCTACACACACACACACACACACACACACACACACACACACCACCACCACCACCACCACCACCACCACCACCACCACCACTAATAATAATAATAATAATGATATCTCAAGTCTAAGATCATAACTCTTAGTGAGAGATTGCTTGCTTTCTCTCTTACATGAGAAAAATGACAGTGATATCTACTATCATCATATCAATTCAACATTATACTTGAAGTTCAAGACAGTCCAATAAAAAAAATCCAGGTTAGAAAGGAATAAATAAAACTACTTCTGTTTGCAGATGAGGTAAAAGTGGTCTCATATGTAGAAAATCCTAAGGACTTGACAAAAATCTGTTAGAACCAATCAATTCATCTAGGATGTTTACAAATAATAATATACAAAGATCAATTTATGTTTTACACACTAGCAGTAAATATTCTTAAAATAAAATTAAGAAATTATTTCTATTTATAATTGTATAAAATGTACAAATTACGGTTCACTTATAGGAGTTCCAGGCCACCTAAGCTATAGAGTGAGATCCTGCCTCAAAAACAAACACAAACAACTCTGATATACTGTAAACTACAATATATTGCTGGAAGAAATTAAAACATAAATAAGACCATCCTTACATCATGAATAAGACTTACTATTGGTAAGATAATAAACTTATTGTCAATTTACTACAGAGTATCATAGTACTCTTACTTTATCAATCAAAATATTTACTGAATTTTCTTTTCAGAAATTGATCCAAATTTTAAATGAAAAGGCAAGAGAACTAGAATAGGCAAAGTGTTTTTTAAAGAGAAAAACAATGTAAGATTCACAGTTCCTGATTTCATATTCATCACCAAGTTACAGCCACCAAGACAGTGTGGTAATTGCATAAATATGTACATATTGACCAATGAAACACAATTAAGAACCCATTTAAAAATAGTGACAGTCATGAGTCTAAAGGAAGAGGAAGTAGACAGCTTTTGTTTAATGGGTACAGAGTTTTAGTTTGGGCAGATGAAGAAGATCTGTGAGGGTTGCACAATAATGCAGTGAATTGAATGCAACTGAAATGTACACTTGAAATGACAAAATAGGATTGGCAAGATGGCTCAGTGGCCACCTGTAGGGAGCCAGAGAAGTCAAAGTCTAATGAAAGTAGCCAAGCTTTCTCTGGGTTAGAGGCTGGAAGGGACAGCGAAGACTTCCTCACACCCAAGTGTGAATGCTGATAGGCTGTACAGAAAATGCTTACCATAGCTTTTCCCCCTGGGTGTTTATGGACTGAGTACTGCCCCCTTACAGAGACTGCTCCTAATGAGATTAGCTGAAGCTACATCCTTGATTCAGCTGTATGCCACAAACCCCGGCTCCTTGTTCATCTGTAAGCACTAGGCTCGCCTTTGTGTTCTATTGCATATAGTCAACATGCTGAGCATCTGCGGTGGTGCACTTTCTCCATCTGAGAGCCCAGAGCACCCAATGACAGCCCTTCTGCCTCTGTGTGTCCCTGTCCTTTTTGTCATTTCCTCACCACCCCTAGTCAGGATTCATGATCAAGCCATGCAACATCGAAGCAGCCACCAAGTCTGAAGATGTGAACTCAATTCCTAGGACGTGTATGATAGAAAAAGAGAAGCACTCCTCTGAATTGTCCTCTTGTCCTCTGACTTCCACACACATGCACTGGACTGTGCACACACATGGAAATTGTTAGTAAAATGGCTGAAATTACAAATGTTACACTATGTATTATCTTACCACCATGAAACAACTTACTCCTTTTTGTGTTTTAAAAGTTGCCAGCCAGTTAAAAATGCATGCTGCTTTTGCAGAGGACCAGAGTTTGGTGCCCGAAACCTATATCAGGCAGTTTACAACTTCCTGTAACTCCAGCTCCAGAGGATCTGATGCCTTCATCTAGCCTCTTTGGCACCTGTGTGGACATGTGTACACACACACACACACACACACACACACACACACACACACAGTAAAATAAAAGCTGTCAGAAAGTGAAAGAACAGCGCACAGCATGAGACAAAATATTTGCAGTAAGTTAAATAAACATTCTATATACAGAACTAGCTGGAATCCTAGCACTAAAGATGTGGGAAAGCTCAAAAGCAGTGAGCTTGATGCCAGTCCGAATTTCATAGCAAGACTATTGAAAAACCACACCAAAGAAAAAATAAAAACCTCTTAAAATTCATCAACAAAGAGAAAAACGGCAGCAGTTAGAATAATAAAAGAAAAAGAAAAGAAAAAGAGAGGCCAGAGATGTAGTTTAGTGGTAGACTGCTGGCCTAGTATATGCAAGGCTCTTGGATCAATCTCCAGTACTGTGTTGGGGGGGGGCGGGGGACAAAACAAAACAAACACGAACAACAACAACCCCAAAAGTATGTTACATATGTTGGAAGTCATCACTCTGTCCTAACAAGCAACAAAAATGTAAACAAAGTTGAACCATTAACAACTGTTCATAGGACCAACAGCCACCAGAGAAATGAGTCCTCAAGGTAAACCAAACAATTATATATAAATGGACAAGCTAATAGACAGGAGGAGCACACTACCAGGGAGGGAACCCTCTGAGAACCAACAGTGCCATAGGAAATCCCAAGCTATAACTGACAAATTGCTGGAAGTTCACAAGACATGATCAGAGAATTAAAATCTCTGAGGGACTGCTAATCATAGGAGGTTTCCCATGGTTTTGTAAGCTCAGAGATCTACCAGGTTCTCATAGTGAAGACTGAAGAAAAATAACCTTGTATTTCCATCAGAAGTATTAACCACTCTGAAATAAACCAGACTGGAGGATTTTGTTCTTAACAAGGCTTGCCTACATTCAAGAGATCACAATCAACCAATCCACACCCTCTCACTATTTCTTTTTAACTACAGGATCTTGCTGTGTAACTTTGCCTGGGTTGGCTTTGAACTTGCAGCAATCTGTCTGCTTCAGTGTATGCTACCAACCCTGGCTCAGATTTTGAAGTTGAACTGCTGTTTAGTGAAAGCTTAGACATGAGTGTTAAGAGAGTTGAAAAATGCATTCAAGAAGAAAGACAGATGAGAGAATGGATATGGGCTTCTTTAAGAAAGAATTGTCAAAGAAGCTATGTTCATGTGTCCGTGGGCATGTATGCATGCATGTGAATATGTGGAGGCCAGAAGCCAAAGTATATCTCTATCCTCCACTTTCAATATAACGACCTAATAACGATTTTTAATCTTACTGTGTGTTTTCCTCTTTTTTCTACTTTGTTTTTATTTGTTTGCTTTGTTTTGCTTGTTTGTGTTAAGACAGGTATCTCACTGAATCTAAAGCTTACTATTTAGTTAGATTGGCTAGCTAGCAGGCTCCAGGGATCTATCGGCTGCATTGCACCCTCTACCCTTCTAGGTCCACCATCATGCCAGGCTTTTGTGTTGATGCTGGGGATCTGAACTTGGGTCCTTCCTTGTGCTTTCACATCAGGTACTTTATTAGCTGAGACATCCTCCCAACCTACCTCCAAGGGGAACTATTTTAACTTTTCATATAACATTTAACACACACACACACACACACACACACACACACACACACACACACCAGGCTAGAATTCACCGGTGAGGGAGGTCATGCAGTTTTATCTTTCTGAGTTTGAGTCATCTCCCGCAATATTATACTTTCCAGATCCACTCATTTACCTGCAACTAATAATTTTTTTGTGTGTACAGCTGAATAAAATCTTATTATAATTAAGTGACACATTTTTGTTATCTATTCATGTTGTCAAAAAATTTTAATCCCAATTTGGGGATTTTACCCAACCTTGATCACTTAGTTTCTGGATAAAAGACACACACAACCCTTATATTTACAATAAGCCTTAAACAGCATGAGATCTGGGCTGATATCTACCCTTTATGTCATTAGAATTTACTTTTTTATCTATAACCCCAAGTTATTACTAAATATGTTTCATCTGGGCTGCTCTTAACTCTAATTGACCAGACCTCAGGGCCACGATTTCATGATTATCCTAACCCATGACGGCTTCTCCTTCCTCCTCCACCTTCTTCTCCCCTCATGGTTCTCCTCCAACCCCCAAGCCTGGGAATCCTAACCCCCACCTATGTCTCTTCTGCCTATTAGCTGTCGGCATCTTTATTTGTCAATCAGAAATAACTTGGGGGCAAGGTCACAGAGCATGTCTGGGACAACCAGGTCATGTGTGTGTGTGTGTGTGTGTGTGTGTGTGTGTGTGTGTGCACTGAATCTTATAATACACAGCTAAAGACCAAACCTCAACATATTAATCTGTTGAGAGTAAAATTAGGTGCTGAGGAAGGGCAGGGGAGGGCAGAAGGACACATGTGGCATGAAAGAGGAAGAGACTGTTGGAGGAGGTTACAAAAGGGGATGGAGACATATTGTGGTGGCCTGCTTTTAATCCCAGCATTTTGAAAGTAGAGGTCTATCAGTTCCAGGCAAGCCAAGACTACATACTAAGATGTTGTCTTAAGAAAGGGGGTAAGTGGGGACATGGGAGTGTCGGAGATGAAGAGGTGAGGAGAATATATGGAAACACATTTTGTTTGAAATGCTATATTGGTATCTAATAGTTTGCATGCTAATTTAAAGATTAAAAATGTGAAAGATGAAGAGAAATGGCCTAGAACAGTGGGCACAGTAGGTAATAGACACAAAGAAGAAAAAGAGAAAGGAACAGAAAAAAATCTGTACCAATGATACCTGAGAACGTTCTCAAGTTACTGTCTGACATCAAACAATAGAAGTGGGCGACTCAAGAAAACATCAAGCAGATTCAATGCACCACATTTGATTTAAGCATATATTCAAACTAGAGAAAATAAAAAATATGGGGAAAATGTTTCAGACAAAGCAAGAAAACACATAACATGTACAAACAGCAAAGGTAAGAGTTATGCCTGCCTTTTCTTCATTTCTCCATGGAAACGAGAAGAGAGTGGGGTGAAATATTTAAGACATCAAAAGAAAAACCTTATCAATCTAGAACTTTTTATTCACAAGGTACCATTCTTCACAAACAAGAAAAGGATGGAGATTGGATTGTCTTAGACAAAAAACAAATGGAAGACATTTGTTGCCAGTACAAATGTTAAACAATTGAAGTTCTTCAGAGAAAAGAAAGCACATAGGTCAGGGATCTCGAGTGTGAGTGGTGATTAGTGATACAAACCTGAAATTCCAGCTACTTTGAAGGACTGAGGCAGGAGGAGTGTAAGCTGGACTATCCTGGACATGACACTTTGTCTCAAGCAAAATAAAAATTTACAAAAGGGTTGGGGGTGTGTCTCAGTGAGCACTTGTCTATCTTGTGTGTGGCCTTGGCTTTAATACTCAGAACTACAAAACAGAAGGGAAATCTTTAGGTATATGCAGGGAGAGGACCTGGGTTGTTTAAAAAGGCAAGCTGAGCAAGCCATGGAGAGCAAGTCAGTAAGCAGCATTTCTTCATGGTTTCTATCTCTGCTCTTGCTGGAGTTCCTGCTCTGACTCACTTCGGTGCTTAACTGATCAGGACATGTACACCAAATAAACCCTTTCTTCCCCAACTTGCATGCGCGCGCTCCCGAGCATGCGATAGATTATATAGTTCTACAAAGAACAAAATTATGCCATTTTCAGTAACATGGGTAAATGGGAGGGCATTGTGTTAAATGCAATTTGACATAAAGGAAAGACAAACACTACACGTTCTTACATTTGGGAGCCAAAGGTTGATCTCAATGATGTAGATAATAGAGTGAAATTATTAGCACTTGAAAAGGGTGTCAGTAGTGGTGGAAAACAGGATCTTTAGTGGATACAGGAATGCAGTTGGATACAAAGAATAACTTCTAAATGTATGTGATAGAATAATGATGGTTAACAATTAAATGGCTATCTCAAAATAGTAGAGCATTTTTGAATGTTGCTAACACAAGGAGTTAATACATACCTGAAAAAAGTTATGCCAAGCACTCTGATCTGATCATTACATATTGTATATGTTAGGATTCTGTCTAAGCTCCACCCCACAGTTACTTGGCAACAGTCAGGTATGATCCACCCCTGTTATCTGGCAACAGCTAGCAAATGCCTGGCCCACTCTAAAAGGCACTGCTTGTCCCCTCCTCTATCTTTTGCTCCTCTCTTCCTCTCTTGCTCTTTCTCTGCTCTTTCCCCCTCTCTCCACATGCTCATAGCCAGCCTCTACTCTACTCTTCTACTTCTCTACTCTCTCTGCCTTTCTCTGCCTCTACTATCCTACTAATTGCCCTCCCCATGCCCTGAATAACTCTATTATATATTATACCATCGTGTGGCTGGTTTCTCAGGGGTAAGGAATGCCTTGGTATGGGCAGGCTGAGGCACCCTCTTCCCCATACCTCATCACACATCCATAGAACGTATCTCCCTTCTCTTTATCTTTATATAAACGCAACAGTATACATGTATGGAAATAACACAGTGTGTCACATAAATATATATGACTACTATGTTTTAATTAAAAATTTAAAAATTTTGAGAGTTGTCCTCAGATCAGGAGAATTTATTAGACATCATGAAGGGCACTATATAATGTTAAAGGAACCAATGCTCCAAGAAAACAGAATTCTTACTGAGTATCTGCCTTACAGCAAAGCATTAGAAAGCATGTGGTAAGCAAGAAACACCATGGTGGTCTAAGATGGTGAATAATACAAAGTCTTCTAGAAACTCCAGGGAGTAGACAGGGAAATTTTGATAATAGTTGTCAGACAGTGTAGACAACATGGGAATATCTTTAGTAATAGTCAAGTAAAATTGGCAACAATACAAAGTTAGAGAGAAAGTTTAAAGTCCATCCTGGTGGAATCAGCTCAGTTTATTAGTGAACTCCCCACTCACATGGAGATGGAGGATCAGCAGCAAACTGGGAGCCATGGTTTAAGTCAGAAAGCCTCACACATGTACTTAAGATTTTCTTTTTCTTTTTTTTTTTCTTAAGATTTATTATTTATTTATTATATGTAGGTACACTGTAGCTGTCTTCAGACGCTCCAGAAGAGGGAGCCAGATCTTGTTACGGATGGTTGTGAGCCACCATGTGGTTGCTGGGATTTGAAAGATTTATTTATTTTACATATGTGAATAACATTGTCACTGTCTTTAGACACACAAGAAGAGTGTATCAGATCACATTACAGATGGTTGTGAGCCACCATGTGGTTGCTGGGAATTGAACTCAGGTCCTCTGGAAGAGCAGTCAGTGCTCCTAACCACTGAGCCATCTCTCCAGCCCATACTTAAGACTTTCAGTAAGCAACATTTTCTAGAGCAGAAGCACCTTCAGGCTGTTCATGCATTTCCATTGTAGTGCATGGCCCTCCCAAGCTCAGCTTCTCTGCTCTTTCTTCATTCCATGCTGCCTCAGTCAGGCCAATCTCAGGGCAAGTGGCACCTGATGATAGGAAAATTATGTTTGTCAGGCTCCCATAGGAAGCACACAACTGAAGGTAAGGGAATTGCATTTTTGTTTACTGGTATCAAACATGAGGTTAATAGAGTCTAGAGGAGTGGATTTGTATATATGACTCTAAAGGTCATACTTAAAACTCTGGACAATAAGGCTAAAATATACTAACTTATTCAGCTCCTAGACTTCTTCATACAAGAGACTTGTCCATGATTTCCTAAAGAGAGGATGGTAAGTCTAAGTACCTAGGATAAGGTTGGAGAAGTTGAGAAGCCAGTACATGGCTGAAGGCCCAGAAACAATGTCTATTTTTACTTTTGGCTTGTGGTCAATAATATGAGATTGCCTTGATCCATGTCCTATTCATAAAAATGTGAACTTCCTCTGCTTCAGAACCAAGTTACAGGGTTCAGTGCTGCAAACCCTGCCTGAGGGATAGGAAAGACTAGCATTTCATCTGAGGGGAATCCAGGCTCTTTCAGACTCCCCTGTGAGCCCAGTTTCCCTCACAATGCCTATAAACCTTAGGTGGGACTCAGAGGATTCTGGGGCTAATACATAATCTGAGGCAAGTCCACGTGGTGATGCCTAAGTTTCAGCAATGCAGGACTTATAACTTAAGACTTCTCAAAATGCAGAGAACTCACCCTAGCAACCAGGATGTTATAAGCAGTCCAGAGAAAGACACTTAACAGGGGATGGTAGATATGTGTTTCTCTCTCTCTCTCTCTCTCTCTCTCTCTCTCTCTCTCTCTCTCTCTGTGTGTGTGTGTGTGTGTGTGTGTGTGTGTAGAACCTTACTAATTTTTGAGTTTTCTCAAGTTTTTAGCAGGATGACCCTAATAACTCAGGCCAGAGGCTACAGTGCTTTGTCTCCTTCTCATCTCACTTGGGTTCCAGGGACTACACAAAACTGAGCAGGACTAGAAGTCAAGCTGCATTAAGATCATATAAGAAGTAAAATGAGAGAGATATGGAAGGCTAATATATCCTTGTGTGGATGAGCCATATCAAGAACTCCAGTGCCTCAGATTCATAGGAATGGCCAGGAGTTCCCCTGGTCTGAGTACAGATGCTGACTGTGTGTACAGAATGTGTTAACTACAGCTTCCACCTACTGGACTCCTGAAGCCTGAAACTGTGCCACTACAGAGACCTCCTACTGAGATAGATAACCTGCCGCTTCACTCAGCTGTATATACAACATGGAACCACTTTCCATGCTCTGGTGTATCTCCAGCAGAGTGCATGGCCCAACCCAACCCAGCTTTTCTGCATGTGTGTCTGTTATTTCTGTATTCCCTGTTGCCCCAGTTAGGTCAATCCAGAAGCCATGCAGGTCACAGCAGGCAAACAGTATTTTACTATCAGCGGTGTGGTGGGGCTGGAGTCTAGTGACTCACTAGAACACATTAATCTTCCAGAGAAAAGTGGCACTTCAAACTTACTACATCCCAGGGTAACATAACTCCTCCAAAAATTACTAATACCATCATAATGACCTTCAATAAGAGCAAATTAGATTAAATCTCAGATAAAGAATTCAAGATACTCATAAATATGGTTGAAGAAATAAAAGAGGACACAAACTTCTGGATGAATTTCATATTGAAATAATATAGATGGATAAAATAAGACAATAATATATATGGATAAAATAACCAGTATAGTATATGAAAGAAAAATTCAACAAGCAAGAAAAATAGTGAAGATAAAGCTAGCTAAAATATTGGGAAAAGACAAACTATCAGAGAAAAGTCAAGGTAAAGGAATTAAAACATTCAAACAATGAAAACGATAAATTACTAAGAAAATACATATAGATCATTCAAGATACATTGGGACATTATTAAAAAAACCTATACATTATGAGCACAGAAGAATTTCATTCCAGTATTATACAAAGCATTTTCGACAAAATCATAGCAGAAAAGAAATGCATGTCCTCAGACAAGAGAAATTTAGAACAAATAGATAAGGCCAGAAAGGAAATGCCCCATGTGATACTATAATCAACACACTAAATATGTAGAAGAGCAACAAAAAGCATGTTGAAAACAAGAGAGAAATACCAAGTCACATAAAAGGCAGCCCATCAGAACAACAGTAGAGTTTTCAATAGGGGCTTTCAAATGCAGTAATGTTTGAAATGATGTGTTTTAATTTTTCAAAAGACAACATTCTTTTTCTTCTTTTTTTATTAGATATTTTCTTCATTTACATTTCAAATGCTATCCCCAAAGTCCCCTATATCCTCCCCATGCCCTGTTCCCCAACCCACCCATTCTCACTTCCTGGCCCTGGCGTTTCCCTGTACTGGGGCATATAATCTTTGCAAGACCAAGGGCCTCTCCTCCCATTGATGGCCAACTAGACCATCCTCTGTTACATATGCAAATGGAGACACAGCTCTGGGGGGGTACTGGTTAGTTGATATTATTGTTCCTCCTATAGGGTTGCAGATCCCTTTAGCTCCTTGGGTACTTTCTCTAGCTCCTTCATTAGGGGCAACCCAGAATACTATTCCCAGCAAAACTGTCTTAATTGGAGGTGAAACAACCAATTATAACACAAACAGGCTAAAGAAATTCAGGACCCCTAAGCCACTTCTATGGAAGATAACTGAAGGAATTTAGACTGACAAGAAACCTAAGTGCATTCATGAGTCTGAGAAAGAATAGATCTTGCTAGAACAGTAGTTTTAAAAAAGAAAAATAGGAAAACATCACACACTGAAAATTCACCAAAATAACAATAACTATTACACACTTTTTAAATGGAAATCCTGAATATTAATGTTGTCAATGCCCCAATCATAAGTCACTGACTATCAGATTGGATTAAAGCAGGATACACAACCGGGCATATGGCTCAGCTGGAAGTAGAGTGTTTGTCTACAATTAGTGTAACAAATAATTGTGACAAATCCTTAGCCAAACTAACCAAAGGAAAGAGAAACATTAGAGAAATAAAGGTAAAACTTGTCAGAAAACTCTTCCTGCTGGCTGGCTTTTATAAGTTGCCAGAAGTGCTATGTAGGCCACTGGAGAAGAAAAGTTATCAGTGGTCTTAGCCAGTAGTGGGCATTAGGTACTATAATACCAACCCATCAGGTAAGATGAACCCACTGGTACAATACTGGCATGAATGGTATGAGGATAACCAGCCACTTTATTATTATTATTATTGTTGTTGTTGTTGTTTACGAGTGTGTGTGTGCTTGTGTATAATGTGTTGCTCATATGAAGGTCAAGAGACAAGTTATAAGGGTGTTTTTTTCCTTCCACCTTGGTCTCTCTTACTGTTTTTGTCCTGTGTTACTACAGGCTAGGTAGTCCTTGAGGTTCCAGGCACTTCTCTTAACTCTTATTTCTTATCTCTGTATCTTATCTTGCCATAAGAGTTCTGGGATTACAGACGTGTGCTATGCTATCTTTTTATGTTTACTCTAAAGACTGAATTTAGTTATCAGGCATGTACAGTAAGCACCTTCATCTGCTGAGCCATCTTGCTGCCCCCTCCGACCACTTTCTGTTTGGATTTAAGGCCCACTCCACTGAAGAAAACTCATGACTGGCACTGTAGGCCTTGTCAAAAGCCCATGGCTGGGGAAGCCATAGGCCTGAAGAACCTATTGTCTTAAAACTGTCTTCTAGATAGATTAAATACATTTGTAAAAATACATGAAAGTAGGTGAGAGATGTGTTAAGAAGAAGGGATCCAGAGGAGGTGGAAGGAGGACAAAAGAGGGAAATGGGGAGCAAATAGGATTAAAATACATTATATGCACACAGGAATTGTGAAAGAATAAAGAATATTTTAAAAGGAAGAGAGGATGACCCAAACAAATATAATTATAGATGAAAAGGGGAGCAATTGCGGCAGATACGAATGAAATGCAGAAAAACATTAGTATATACATTTAAGATTTAAATTGCACCAAATTAGAATATCTAAAGAGAATGAATTTGTAGCTGCTAAAATTGAACTAAGGTGAGATAAACAACTAAGACAGACTTTATAACAAACATTGAGAATGAAGCAATAATCAAAGAATCTACCAAGTAAAAAAAAATTCAATCCTAGATCAATTCTCTGCTAAGTTTCACCAGACCCTTAAAAGAACTAACACCAAGCCAAGTGGTTGAACCCAGCACTTGGGAGGCAGAGGCAGGAGGTTTTCTGAGTTGGAGGGCAGCCTGGTCTACAGAGTAAATTCTAGGACATCTAGGGCTACACAGTGAGACTCTGTCTTGAAGAATGAAGGATGAGAAGAAGGAGGAGGAGGAGGACCACCACCACCATCAATAACTCCTCAAACTATTCCATAAAATAGAAATGGAATGAATGCTGTCAAACTTATTTACAAAATGACTCTTAACCTGATATCAAAATCAGATAAAGACCCAATAAAGTGAAAGATTACAGACCAATCTCCTTAATGATCATAGATGCAAACATTCTTTTTTTTTGAGACATGTTTCTCTGTATAGTCCTGGCTGTCCTGGAACTCACTTTGTAGACCAGGCTGGCCTTGAACTCAGAAATCCGCCTGCCTCTGCCTTCCAAGTGGTGGGATTAAAGGCGTGCACCACCACTGCCAGGCTTAAATGTGAACATTCTTAATGATAATTACAAAGCAAATTCAAGAACACAGCCAAAAGATCATTCATTATGATCAAGTTATCTTCATTCCAGAGATGCAGGGATGGTTCAACATACACCATTCAATTAATGTAGTATATCACATATATGGACTCAAGGACTGAAATTATAATTAATCATACAATAGATACAGAAAAGGTTTTTTGACAAAGCCAATGACCCTGCACAGTAAAAATCCTTGAGAAGATTAGGACTAGAAGTAACAAGTCTTGATATAATAATAAAGGCCATATATGACAGGTGTGTAGTTGATAGTATGCTAAATAAGTAAAAACTCAAAACATGTCCATTAAAATTTCGAACAAGACAAGGCTATTCACTTTCATTACTCTTATTCAATATTATGCATGAGTCTTATCTTAAGCACTAGCACAAGAGAAAGAAATAAAAGGCATACAAGTAGGAAAGAAAGCAATCAAAATAGTTCTTTTTCTAGAGGTGGGACCTTATGAGATTTTTCCCATTTATGTTGGAATGTCTATTGGTATTGTCATGGTGTAGGTCTTGTTTTGGTGACTATACTGTTGATATTTTGTGGGGACAGTTTCCCTGTTATACATAGAAGACACTATTTCTCAGCAGACATCCTGGTCTTCTGGATCTTACAATCTACAATCTTCCCTGAGCCTTCTTAGGTATAGGGGTTGTTTTCTAGATATATCAATTGCATCTGGGTACAACACAGTCAGTTGTTTTCTGCATTTTGACCGTTGTGGGTTTTTGCATTACTCTCCATCATCTTTTTTTTTTATCTAATATTCTTATATTTATTTTTTATTTTATGTCCAACATGCTCCATCATCTTTAAAAAGAAACTTTTTTTTGATGAAGAATACACTTATATGTGGGTATAATGATAAGATTTAGAATACTTAGAAATTGTACTGATTTAGGAAAGTGGCAGTAGTAGGTCTTCCTCTAAGGTCAATAACCTCACCAGCCATTGGTAATTGGCTAAGTTTACTGTACCAGGCATGAATTACTTCTTATTTAGTGGGCCTTAAGTCCTATTAGACAGCTGTTGGTTACACCCAAAACAAAAGTGCCTCTTCTGCAGCCTTAGATATCATCTTACCAGGCTGGTTATTGTGATTAGTAGGTTTTACAGCTGGATGAGTAGGACTGTTGATTGATTTTTATCTTTGACAACTTGCATAGGACATTATAGGTTGTCCAATCCCAAATGGTTGGCTCTAAACTCATGTACATATGAGCAACATTAACCACAGCTGGTTGTATGTATATATACCTCCACAGAAAGTATGAGAGATGCATCACTGTACCTGATTTCAAGTTATACTACAGAGCTTTAGTAACAAAAAAGATCTCACCTACTGGCAAAAAACCCCCCTCTTTCTGCCTCTCTATCTTTTCATCTATATATCTGTCTTCTGTCTGTCTCTCTGCATAACAATAATAAGGAAGAGTTCATGAATTTGAGAGAGAGTTGGGAGCTTCGGAGGAGTGGAAATGATGGAAACATGATATTCATGTTAGAAAAAGATAAATAAAAAAGAAGTTAAAATGCTATTATTTTCAGGTGATATGATTCTCTGGATAAAAGACCCTAATGACTGCACCAGAGAGTTCTTAGATCTGATAAACATTATTAATAAAGTGGCAGGATACAAAATAAACATACAAAACCCAGTAGTTTCCCTATACACCAGTAACATGCAGAGAAGGAGTCAGGGAAATAATTCCATTCACAATTGCCTTAAAAATATATTGAAATAAACCTAGCTAAGGAAGTGAAAGACTTATAGAATAAAAACCATAAGATGCTGAAGACAGTAGAAAATGGAAAATTTTCCAATGCTTGTAGATTGGAAGAATTAATATTGTAAAAATGATTGTACTACCCAAACCAGTCTGAATATTCAGTGTAATACTCATAAAAATTTCAGTGATATTCTATACATAAATAGAAAAAAATCATGTGAAAATACAAGAGACCTTGGTCAGGCAAGAAAATGCTGAGCAGAAAGTATTAACACCTGAGGTATTGCCATATCTGATTTCAAGTTACATTACAAATGCATAGTAACAAAAATAGCCCAGATGCTGGCAGAAAACAGACATGTAGATGAATATAATAGAACAGAAGACACAGATATAAGTCTACACAGCCACAGCCAAAAATATACATTGGACAAAGGACAATCTCTTAAACAAACAGTTCCAGGAAAACTGGATATCTCACATGTAGAAGAGTGAAACCAGTTCTCCTATTGCCCACTGCACAAAACAACTCCAAATGGATCAAAGGCCATAATGTAAGTTTTGAAATGGAAATTTCATTAGGGGAAAACACTGCAAGATATAGGCATAGGTAAGGACTTTCTAAATAATGCTCTACTCTGAAACAATGCTAACATTTAATAAATGAGACCTTAGAAAAATAAAAAGGTCCCACTTAGCAACAGAAAGTGTTTCTTGAGTAGATAGAGATAGTCCATAAAATGGGAAAAACTATGTGTCTGACAAAAGATTAATATTTGGAACACACAAATAACTAAAAAAAAAACCTTAAAAACCACACACAAATAAAATAGCACAACCAATGAATAGGCTAGTGAAAGGAACAGTTTACAAGAGATGAAATACAAACAGTAAGCACAGGAAATAAAATTACGTTGAGCTTCTGTCTGCATTAGTTGGGGTTCTCTAGAGGAACAGAGCTGACATAATGAATATAATTTTGTGTGTGTGTGTTTGTGTGTGTGTATGCTATTAACATAAGTTAAAATAATGCCAACAGCTGCAGCACACCTGAGAAGCTGAGGACTGGTGGCTCCTTGGTCCTGGCTGCTGGGTGCCTCAGCAGTTGAAGGAGTCCCACAGGCACTGTTTCACACCAGAGAAGCCAACATCCCACTAGTCACATAGTTCATGCAACCGGGCCTCCACAGTCCCGATTTGGTGCCAAAACTCCCCTAGAAGGCTCCTGGAGAGCTGCTGATTCTTTACCCATAGCTGGAGCCAAAAAAACACTGGTTCTGAATCAAAGTCAACCACATTCTGGGACATAAAGTATACCTTAACAGATTTAAGAAAATAGAGATCATTCCAAGTCTGCTGTTAGTCCACAAGAGAGATAAACCAGAAACTGGACCCAGGTGTAGTAATGTCCACCTATAGTGCCTGAAATTGTGAGGCCAAGGCAGGAGGAGTGCTGCTATGAATTCTAGATCAGTCTGCGCTAACTAGTGAGTTTCAGAATGGGCTACAGTGAGAGACTGTCTCAAAAACAAAGAACCCATCCCATCATATAGGTCCCCTGGAATCTCTTTTCCATGTTCCACCCATAAGCCCTACTCTTTTTTTTACTCATAGGCTGGCTAGCTCCTCCAAGATCCTGATTCCTTGTGTTACCACACTTGCCTTGCTCTGTTTCGCCCCACAGGCTGCACAGCAACTTCTTGCTCCTCTGTGTTCTCATTTTCTAGTTCTGTCAGGTAGGTCCTGCTCAGCCTCACCCTCTAAGCTGTGTAGCTCCTCTGTATCTTAATCCCTGCGTAGCTGGAGGCCTCCTGGCTGGAGTCTCACTTCCCAGTGCTGCCAACATTGTTCTTCTCCTCTCAACCTCATTACCGTTCAGTTGCCCACATGGATTACTGAAGATCTCCTGTCCAATTGACCAGAGTTGATTCAAGACAGTGCAATCAGGTGTGGAGAAGGCAATGTAGGATAAGGCCAGCAAGGGGGTGTGCTGCTATTTGCATAGTGAATATTAGTGCAGACAGTAGGAGGCTAAACAAATAAAACAGCACCACCAGTCCCATAGAAAAGAACAATACCTAAACCCTATCTGCCTGTCAGTTCAGCTCTGCAGAGCATAACAGAGGAATACTTCAGTCTGAAGGGAAGATTAACCACACCCAAGGGGACATAAGGAAAAAATAATCCCAGAACAGTTAACCAAAACAAGTCTAGGGAAACAACAACAAAACAAATAACACAAATTAATAAACATTGTTTAATAATAACTCTCCATATTAATGTTCTCAATTTTCCAATAAAAGGATCGAGACTAAAAAAGTCAATTAGAAAACAGAATCTATTTTTTGTTACCTCTCAGAAAGAAACACATGTTACCATTAAGTACAGACACCACCTTAAGATAAAGGGATAGAAAAGAATCAAGCAGGTATAGCTATTTTAATATCTGACAAAATAGACTTTGAACCAAAACTAATCAGAGTAAGATATAAGTAAGGATACTGCATTCTCATTAAAGGAAAAAATCCACCAAGACTTTATGGTTCCAAACATTTGCCCACTAAACATAGGTGTACCCAATTTCAAAAAAGAAACATGATTAGATCTAAAATCACAGATTAACCCCAGCATGGTGATAGTGGGTAACTGCAATATTCCACTTTGCCAATAGGCATGTCATCCAAACTAAAACTGGGCAGAAAAGTATTAGAAAAAAACAATACCATAAATCAAATAGGCTTATGTGCAACGCAGGCTGGCCTCAAACTCATGATCCTCCTGCCTTCACATACCACATACTTCAGGAATCCTACCAGTGTAAGCCACCACAACTGGTAAGCACAGGGCGTACATGGGTCTGCACCGGGTCTTCTGCATACATGCATGAAAAAAAAAAAA
>LR753327.1:1690169-1718868 GCA_902729485.2 Mus minutoides | reverse complement strand
GGGCCATTACGTGGGAGGGGGTGGGTAGGGGAGCAGGGCGGGGACGCGGGAGGGTAAGGGAAAATTTCTGGATAACATGTGAAATGTAAATGAAGAAAATATCTAATAAAGAGAAAAAAAATAATACTGATAAGTGACCTCCAATTAATTGTACTGGGAACTTTTATTTTTAATAGGCCCAAACTGGAAATAACACAAATGCATATGTACAGATAAATACAAAAAAACAAACTGTGGTATAGCGACACCATAGGGAAAATTACTCAGTAATGAAGTGAGAGCTTGATATAGTGGCATACACCTGTAATTCCAGCATTTGGGAACCTGAGGCAGAAGGATTGTGAGTTCTAGGCCAGCCTGGGCTTCATAGCAAGACCTCTCTAAAACTCAAAACAAACAAGAAAACTGAACAAAATGTGACTACACACATTATTTTGAATCTCAAAATAATTATTTCAAGAATCTCCAGATTAAAAAATATATATACAGGGGCTGGTGAGATGGCTCAGTGGGTAAGAGCACCCGACTGCTCTTCCGAAGGTGATGAGTTCAAATCCCAGCAACCACATGGTGGCTTACAACCACCCGTAATGAGATCTGACGCCCTCCTCTGGTGCGTCTGAAGTCAGCTACAGTGTACTTATGAATAATAATAATAATAAAAAAACGAATCCTTGGACCGGAGAGACCAACCGGAACGAGCGGGGCCAACCAGAACGAGCAGGGCCAACTGGAGCGAGCGGGGCCTGCCGGAGCGAGCGGGGTTGACCGGAACAAGGGAAAAAATATACCATATAATCTTGCTGACATAAAATTCTTTAAAAAGCCACTTAGTTATAGTGAAGGAAGCAGATCAGGGGTTGCTTTGGGATGGGGATGACGGTCAACAGAGGACTAACTACAAAAGAGCACAAAGAGTCATTTGGAGGTTATTACTGAGTTGAATTAGTGGGTGAATGTATTTGTCAAAACTAATCAATTCACAAAATATGTGTTGTTTATTATATATTAATTATACCTTAATAAAGTGTAAAAATTAGACTTAGAGTGAAGATTCTATTAAGTGATGTTGAAGTAACTTGATATGCACTTCCCATTGTCTTCTTCACTTCTGACACCATCACCAAAGCTACAAAACTGAAATGCATACCTTTGCAGGCTCTCCTTGCAGCTGGAAGTTAGAAAGTGAAACATTTTCAAATCATAGAAAAGTTAAGAACACTCTGGTGTGAGGGAGACAGTTGTTAATCTACTGGAACTTCCGTTGACTTTTCTCATTGCATTTTCCTACCAGTCTGTGTCCCTGCTGACTTCTGAACAATTTCCAATTATTCAGATCTCTTCTTCCCCAGGCTAACAATCTTGCTTCTATCTTAAAAGATAGGCAGTTGAGTCTAACTCTGATTTTATATGTGGAGAAATTGCGCCATAAAGAAATTAAGGACTTTACATCTGATTTTGAGGAAGAATAGAAATACAGAGAAGATTAACGGAAAATGAAAAGGGGAAAAGCATCTGATCGACGCTTCTTGCCGGTCAAGAATCAAGAATGTAGCATGATGGGCTGGGGAAATGGCTCAGTGGGCAAAATGTTTGATGTGCATGCATGAAGACATAAGCTAGATAGCCTGCATCCATGTAAAACATGGCTACAGCAACACATCCATAATCCCATTGTTGGGGAGATGGAGACAAAAAGATACTGGGAGAATCACTGACCAGCCAGTCTACCTAAATTGGCCTGTTTCAGACTAGTGAGTGACTTTGTCTTAAAAAATAAGGTGGAGAATTATAGAGGAAGACATCTGAGGTCAACCTCTGGCCTCTAAATATGTACATACAACATATACACACAAAAATTTCAGTACAACTAACAACACTTGCTGTGAAAAAAACTGACATAAAACTAATATTTCTTTAGAGAGATATTATGTTAAAATAGCAACAAACCATGCTTTAGGCCTGTATTATTTATTTATTTATGTATTATTATTAATTATTTTTCTATTGCTGTGATAAAACACCATGACCAAGGCAACTTATGGAAGGAGTTTATTTGGGCTTACAGTTTCAGAGGGTTAAAAGTCTGTCAGATGGTGACTGTGGCAGCAAGCAGCAGACCTAACACTTAGAGCAGGTAGCTGAGAGCTTACATCATGAATCACAAGCATAAAGCAGAGAGCAAGCTAGTCTAGGCTAATGTAATTGTCATATATGCCCTTACTTGTTTGTCCAGATGTTTTCTGAGATTTTAAAATTAACACCAAACCTTTGCTTACAAGGAAAGTAAAGATGTTTAAGGCATAAAAACACTTTAACTTTCCCCACAACCCTTGTGACTTAGGGTTTTGCCGTATCAGCTGCAATGCTATGTAGTGCATATCAGGACTAATGTCTAATTTCATTTACCAAAACCAAAACAGTTCCATAATAACCCTTTCAGAAGCCATAAAAAACAATACATATGTGAGAAGCCATAAAAAAAAAAACACATATGCCTACTATAAAGACAATCATGATTCTCCATTGAAAATCCTATACTCACATTTGGGTATATTTAATTGGGTATATTTAATTTTAATTTCTCGCCTCAGTTTCTTTCTTCCTATGAATCCCGGGACTTTAAAAAATCGGTGTGAAAGATGTCTTTCTTTCTTTTTCTGTCATGAAGACAAGTATCCCACATCACTTGAGTATAGGTCTCTAAAGGAGAAGAGAATTCTTCAGGTTACTTACTGGCAGCAGTTCCGGTCTGTCTCTCCTGCTACATTGTCACTTACTGTCATACGAGAGAGAAGAAGAAATTGATCTAAATATTTCAGATTTCCTAGGTCAGGTCCCCTAGTGAAGCCTGGAGATGGCATTTCTGAGGAAGATTAATTTTTGTGGGAGCGTTGTTTTGGTTTCTTCGTGGGTGTTTTGAATTTTGGAGTGGTATCTCCCACCCCCTGATTCTAAGAACAACTCCTTTTCTGTCTCCTGCTTACTTCTGCTTCTCTTTAGTTGTGGTCTTCTAGGTTAGTGAGACTCCCTCACTGTGCAGAGATCTGCAAAAGTTTCAGTAAGAGTTGTAATGTGCTGGAATAAGTATACCAAACCAGAATGAAAGGCTCCCGATGAAATGTTAACACTTGGGAGGTGGAAACAAGAAACCTCTGTGAAGAGAAACCCAAAGCCCCAGAGGAGCCTGGGAACTAGAAAATTCAAGTAACAATGATGCCTATTCACTCTTGGATGCCTGAAACGTTTTTGCTTAAACTTATGTTATCTCAGAACCTTTAAAAAAGACCCGGAGGAAGGTGAAAAGAGGCAGAAAGGAAGTATAGGAGGAAGGCCCAAGCTCCTAGGCTCAGGAGAAGGTAAAATTTATAAGAGCAAATGGGAGAAAGTGAAGGCCACAGTAGTGGACAGAGTTAGATTTATAGGAGTTGTAGTTTGGAATAAAAAGCATCCTAATCTCCCTCACGATGGATTTAAGCCTGAATCCCACATAGGAGGACTTGTAACAGATTGAGTTTCAAATCTCTGAGGTTGGTCTCTAGAAATACAAAGCTAAGGACCAGAATGCCTTTCAACCTTATAAGCTCTTTGATTTGGTTCAGTATGCTAGAGTCACATATCATCTGTTCCATATTCATCTCTGTCTGTCTATCTATCTTCTATCTATCTATCTATCTATCTATCTATCTATCTATCTATCTATCTATCTATCTATCTATCTAATTATGTATCTATCCATGTGCATCTATGTATGTATGTATGTATGTATCTATCTATCTATCATGCATGTATGTATATATGTATGCATGCATGTATGTATGTGTCTGTCTGTCTGTATGCCTATCTATCCTATGTCTATATATCTATATCTGTATGTCATCTGTATCTATATCTGTTATTTAGTCCCAGAGCTGTTGTGGGCAGACCAGCAAGGTAAAGAAGAGACAACTCCAGAAAGAGCTTACTTACAAAGTAGGTCACCATGTGTGTTGCCTAGAACTACATGTGAGGGAGCTGCCAGGTGAAGCTGGAGGCAGGGCACACAGGATGTTTAACTTTTGAGAACCCTCTCCATTTTCTCTTCTTCCTCTCCTCTCCTCTCCTCTCCTCTCCTCTCCTCTCCTCTCCTCTCCTCTCCTTCATCATCCTCTATCCTGATCTTTCCTCTCTTTCTCATCCTCTCTCCTCTCTTTCCTTCTTTTTTATTAGATATTTTCTTCATTTACATTTCAAATGCTATCCCCAAAATCCCCTATACCCTCCCCCCACCCTGCTTTCCTACCCACTCACTCCCACTTCTTGGCCCTGATGTTCCCCTGTACTGGGGCATATAAAGTTTGCAAGACCAAGGGGCCTCTCTTCTCAATGATGGCCGACTAGGCCATCTTCTGCTACATATGCAGCTAGAGACACAAGCTCTGGGGGTACTGATTAGTTCATATTGTTGTTCCACCTATAGGGTTGCAGACCCCTTCAGCTCTTTGGGTATTTTCTCTAGCTCCTCCATTGGGGGCCCTGTGTTGCATCCTATAGATGACCATGAGCATCCACAGAGGGACAGAGAAGGAAAGTCATAAACCTCAAAGGTATTTATCCAAGGTTATAGGGTTTGTTAGTGGCTAAATAGGAGTTAAATTTTTCTGAATTCTGATCCAAAGTGGAAAGCAAGAGAAAATGAGTATATCTCAGACAATACTACAATGTGATTAAAAAAAGATTCTAGTCAGGTGTGGTGATGTATGCCTGTAGTCTTAGCACCCAGGAGGCTGTTAGTAGGGTTGTGAGTTTCAGGCCAGTTTGAGTCACATAGGGAGATGCTGCCTCAAAAACAACAAAACAAAACAATAAATGAAATAGAAAAAAAAAAGGGGGGGGAAGAAATAAGAGCTATTTCCTGTTCCCTATGATTGCTATACCCTGGAGTTTTGCATAATGAAGTTAACTGTGCTCTTAGGCAGGTTTTCTCTTGTTTTTCTATTGTTTTGGAATTCTGGACTTGAACCAGCAGTGATGTCAGTGTTTTTTTGATGATTGGTCGATAGTGAGAATGCAAAGATCTTTTGTAACAACATAGAAATTAGAATTGGTGACATACACTTGGGAAATAACAGCTCTGTAACCAGGATGCTGACCTTCAACTATAGATTTTCTTATCCTGTTGTTTCCTGTGGGATCAACAGATTTGTGTTCCAAGAAAATAATGTTTTTCTATTATCTGAGTGTAATTAGAGAGCAAGTTTGGATAGCGTCCATAAGTTCCAGGTGGCTTGCTTTGTGGAGAGGATGAAATTGTCATCTCTTTCGAAATGAATGGACATGATGTGAGTACCTTGAGTGACAACTCTCAATAGAGGGAGGACAATAGCCATCCTTTTCCTCTTAAAGTAAACAATGTGACCCTAACTTTAGCAGTTCCATGACCAACTATGAACTGCTGGGTCAGTAATGCCTTTGTTGTGATGCCCGTTGTTCCTGGAGATATAGGAACACTTGTCTGGGATTCAGTTTCAGTACACTGTTGTTCTGTGGATTCCAAGATACTACTTGTCAAAATGCTTTCTGGAATTTTTGGATGCTGCACATCTATATTGTCATTCATACATACATACATAACTTTTTAAAGAGTAATTCTAAGTGTAATTGCCATTAGTACTTTTTATGTGAAGTTATTTATTTATAAAAAAGCTGGTACTATATAAGAAAAAGAAACTAAAACATCTTCCACAAAAATACACAGAAGACAATTTAAGTTGGGGCATTTTTTAAAACATGGGGGCTGGAGAGATGATTCAGCATTAAGAGCATTAGGTGCAGGCTCACAACCATCTTGTAACTTCAGTCCTAGGGAACCTGACACACTCTTCTGGCCTCTGAGGGCACCAGGAAGGCACATTATGAACAGATGCGCATGCAGACAAAACATAAAACACATAACACGTAAAAGACATAAATAATTGTTTTAAAACTAGCAAATGTATTTGTCTCAGCGAGTGATTTGGAGTAAAGCAGGGCAGTACATTAGGTCATTCACAATGTTTCTGTAAACCTTAGGGTGACTTAAAACCTACTGCTCTCTAAAGTTGGCCCAAGGCTTCTTGTTGCACAAAACCCTAGGTGCAGGCCCAGACTCTAGCCAATGTATTCAGTTTCAGCTCAATCAGAGTTTGTATTATTAGTCTGGGACCTCAGAGAAGCATATCATAAAATGGATTTTGAAATGAGAATTTATTAAAGGAGATGAGGTCACATAGTGAAGGATGCTGGGAGAGACAAAAGACTGCAATATAAGCCTAAGTGTGGGTGAACATGGGAGACAGGGGGAGGGTGGGGTGGGATAGGAAAGGAGTCTTCATGGAAGAATTTATGCCTTCCCTGTTCTCCATGGAAGATTTGGCAGGGCCACCAAGGCCTCATGAAAACCAAGGTCAGCCAGCAGTCAGAGGAGTTCTGTGTCTCCTAGGAATAGATGGATGTTAGTGACTCTGCCATGTAGCAACTGTGACCTTAGCACAAATGCTGGACTAGATTTCAGAGTGTTGGGGCCAAAACCTTGAGCTAGTTCTGTTCTCTGTAGTTTGAGGTCTGCAAAGCATACTCTTATAAGTGCTATAGAGTTTTTCTTTTCATGTACACTATGTCCTTTCTTTGTCCAATGATGATATTCAGTGTTTCTATACCCACAGGCCCACCTAGGACTCTGAGTCTTTAAAGGGGGAAGAATCAGGAAGAGGGGAACAGAGAGTCTCTGCCTGAGGCTTAAGTTGGTCTCCTTGAACATTGTTTCTTTACAGGGTCCTCATCCCAGGACCTCATTATCATTGTCCTTCTTAGCATTGTATAGATGCTAAGAAGGACCTGTTCCAGACACCTTGACTTTCCTTCCCAATTATCTTAATCACCAAGGCCTAGAAAACATGGACATAAACATTGGGGCAGAGAAGTGGAGTAAGAGTTAGAGAATATCAGGTACAGACTTTAAATCTTGCAACAATGACTACTACTGTTGGGACCTGGATAGAGAAAGACAGAGAAATTCTCTGAATTTTGCCTGCTTTAATCTACATGATTGCATGGGGAGATAATAGTAGATGTATTAGTGTACCCACTTGTTGGATGAGAAAACTAAGACTCCATGCAAGCCTTGCCATCATTGACTCAACTTTAAAGGGCACAAGGGCAGATCTCATAGTGAATCAGAAATTCAGTGAGGAAAGGGTGAACTTCACCCAAAGGTGGTGCTCCCTCTTCCAAACTGTAGAGACTGGGCAGGATTGGAGCTTCTCTGTGAACTGTTCCTCTGAAGACCATCATCACCTGCCCTGTGACTGACATGATGTTACTCAGCTCCAGCCCACATGGCTTGGGGATCCTACTTTAGCTCCTCCTTTCCAGGACATTTCTCAGCTGCTGCCCTGAGAGGAGAGGAGGAAGGACAGTTACAAGTGGAAGCCAGGCTAAAGGCCTATCACACTGCTCCATAAGGGCTGATGGGAGGGTCATGGTGATACAGTCAAACTTTCTCCACACCAATAAGCACCTCTGAAGTACTAGCTCAAAGAGATTTCATTATTACCCTAGGCTTGATTTTACACTTTAAATGCCCACAGGATATTAGTCCAGACTTAATATTTCTAGATGACTCGGGTAGAGGAAGGAGTAGAAATCGGATATAGAGAGGATATAGAAATACCACTTCAAATACAAAACAATGGGTATGAGATAGTTCAGTGACTAAAAGAGCTTTCCATGAATGCCAGATGACCTCATTTTGTTTTTCAGAATTCACATATAGGTAGGAGAGAATCAGCTCCATAAAGTTATCTTCTAGCTTTCACCCATGCACCTTAGTATGCACGCCCACACATACATCATGAGCAAACACTAAATAAATAAATTAATAAATAAATAACAATAACAGCAATGACACAAAACAATAAAATTACTAGACATAAATTCAGTCGTGAATGTGAGAAATCAGTATACCATTATGACATAGATGAAAGCAATCAAAAAACATAAATAATTGGTATTTTATGCTCACGGTATAAAAGGGTTAATATTCTCAAAATGGTCACACTAGCCAAAGTCAAACACAGATTCGACAATTTTTAAAAAATTTACAATAATATTTGTCACAGAAAATACGGATTCTGACTAGCTAAAGCAATTTTGAGAAAGAAGAAACTTGGAGGCATTATATTTTCTATTTCCAAATCATAATACGAATTGATAATAATTGAAATAGTAAAATAATATCATAAAACCAAACATACAGACCAATGGAAGAGAATAGAAAGCCTATAAACTCACGTGTACACTTGCCCGCACACACACACACACACACACACCCAGGCACACTCACACACACACACACACACACACACACACACACACACACACACATGGTCAACTACTCTGACAGTGGCACCAAAAATACATAATTAGGAAATGAAAATCTCTTTGATAAATGATACTGGGAAATCTGGAAATGCACCAGCAAGAGAATTAAATTAGGGCTGCAGGTGTAACCATGTATTCAATTTCAAACACTTGGGGGGAGAAAGGAAATTCAATAATAACTTACACCATATACAACATTAACTTGAAATAGGTTAATGTATTAACTGTAAAACCTAAAGATTTTATGAAAAAGTATGGAGGAAAAGATCCCTAACATTGGTCTTGGGAAAAAGCACAAAAGCAAAAATAAACTTGTGTAACTATTATAACTGACCTCCTGTAATACAATAGCAAAACACAAAAATTGGATTTAAAGAGCAACTAAAGAGACCTATTTTTTAAAAAGAAGGTATACAGATAGCCAATAGGTTTATGAAAAGGTGCCCAACATCGTAAGTCAACAGAGATGATCAATAAAAACTAAATCATAATGAATCTCATGATTGTTATCATGACCCTTTAGAAAAACAAAGAAACCAAATGCTGGTGACCGTGTGGAGAAAAGGAAACCCTTCTACATTGCTGATGGGAATGTAAATTTATTGCCACCATTATGAAAATCAGTGAGACTGTTCTTCAAAAAATTACAAATAGAATTGTCATACAACCCAGCACGTCTACTTTTGAGAATATATCCAAAGGAATCAAAATCAACATGTGTAAAGTGATGTCTACATTCTCATGCTTGCTGCGGCATTATTCATAACAGCCACAATATAAAATCAACCTAAGTGTCTGCCAACAGATAAATGAATATAGAGTGTAAGTATGGTACATAGACACAATGCAATGTTATTTAACCTTAACAATGACAAGATCATGAACAACTCTGGAGGACATTTTCATTTGTCTGTGAAACCTAGAAATAGTGACACAGAGTAGAATGGTGTTAACCAGGGACTAAGAGGAGGGGGAAATGAGGAGATGTTGGCCAAAGGCTTAAAATTTCGTTACAAGGGGAGTAAGTTGTAGAGACCTAATGTATACAGGGTGAATGTAGTTTATAGTACTGGCAATATATACTTGAAATTGCTAAGATCATAAATCATAACTGTTTTTTGTACCACAAACAAGGGTACTGAGGTAATGGATGTGCTAATTAGGTTGATTGTGGTAATCATTTCACAATGTATACATACTTGTACCATCACATTGTAAAACCTGCTTATTTACAGTTTTTATTTGTCAATTAACCCTCAATAAAACTGAGAATAAAAGACTTGAAAATGCAAAGTGACTACAAGTTGCCAAACATCATTAATGATTGCTTCCAGTTTTATATTTTTGCTTTTCACTTTATTTAATTAACATTTATTATTATTATTAAGTATATAATAGAGTTTATTCAGTGCATGGGGAGGGGAGTTAAGAGAGTAGTAGAGGCAGAGAAAGGGAGGGGGAGAGAGAGAGAGAAGAGAAGAGAAGAGGAGAAGAGAAGAGAAGAGAAGAGAAGAGAAGAGAAGAGAAGAGAAGAGAAGAGAAGAGAAGAGGAAGCCAGCCATGAGCACATGGAGAGAAGGGGGAAGGGAATGGGGAAAGGAGGGGGAAGGAACAGAGCAGGAGCAAGAGAAGAGCAGGAGAGAGCAAGAGAACACCAGTTTTTTATTATTATTTAATTAATGTTTTTTATAAAATATATTTTGATCTTCCCCCAACTCCTCCCAGATCATCCCCACCTCCCTACCCACTCACCTTTATGTACCCTAGCTCTGTCTCTAAAAAAAAATTTCCAGAAACCAAAACCAATATCAAAACAAAAAACCAGAAAACCCTCACTAAACAAAAATCCAACAAACACACAAACATGGAAAAGACCAGTAAGTCAAAAAATGCCCAACCAAAACAAACCAGAAGCAAGGCTCTGCAGAAAGGAAACCAGCCAGTCCACAGAGTCTGTTTTGTGTTACTTACCTGCCTTATTATTTGGGGACAGATTTATGTTGTATGTTGAAAGGGATTTTTAAAATTTTATTTTTAATGAAAATACTACAACATCTCCCCTTCCATCTTATCCCTCTAGCCTTTGAACCCCACCCCCAAGCCTATTCAGCTTTCCACCTGATTATCAAGTTGGCTTTGGGTCACAGTGTTGGGTAATGAGTTGCCTAAGGTGACAAAGCAGAGATCTCTCCCTCACTTGTCTCCCCTCCCTTCTCTGCTCACTCTCAAATTCACCAGCTCTTTTTCTTTAATTACTGTTACATATATGATATGTAATATAATAGACAATAAATAAATAAATATGTAACTACAGGTTACTGAGTCTGTTTAGTGTCGTTTGCATGCACTTTTCTTTAGGGTTGGCCACTTGGTATTGAATAGCAATTAGGGGACTCCTTCCTGGAGAAGACTGGTTGTCTCTGAGCAGTTATTAATTGCTCTTTATCTGGACTTGGGTCCTGTGAGTTGTTTTGTTTACTTATTTTCACTAATGATTGGGTTTACTAGAAGAATATATCTCTTTTTTTCATCTTTTATAAAATATTATTTCTTTGACGTGCTGGGGATTGAACCTAGGGGTTCACATGTACTAGGCAAGTACCATACCACTCAGCCATATCCCCAGCTTAATAATTCTAAAAAAGAAAGGCCATTTACAGAGTGGGGAGAGGCACACATCTCTGCTTTCTCACCCTAGGCAAGTCATTACACATTATTATGGCTCAAAGCCAACATGATAGTTAGAGATCTGAATAGGCTTGGTGTGTGTGTGTGGGGGGGCAAAGGCTCAAGGTCTGCTCAAAGGCGCCTTTTTCTGCTTTCAACTGGTTGCCCCTAACAGCCTGGAGCTTAGGAAGTGGGCTATATGTATGGGAGTAGCAAGTAATTTGGAGTGGAGGCTGATGGACAGTTTTAAATACTCAACACTAGCCCCTTAAAGGGAGCTAGAGAGATATGCCTTGTGAGTGGAACACTGAGAAAAATCCAGAAACTGGGTCAAATTATTTATAGGTTTCCCACTAGAGACAGGCAGTCTCTTTAGAAGTCTTTATGATGTTAAAAAAAAAAGAAGATGGCTGAAAGTAAACTATTTCTTAGATGTAATGATGTGAAAGCAGTAACAAGAAGATCAATTTGACTTTGGAAGATAACAGTGAAGCTAACTCTTAGGGATTTCATATGCTAGACTGGAGGACATGCTAAATGCTCTAGCTGAAAGGAGCCATGTCTGTAAAAGCTGCTTCACTGGAAGTCTGTCTTTCAAGCTCCCTCACAGATGTCAGGCTCTTTTTCCCCAGAGCAATGATTCTTAATCTTGACTATCTATTAGAATCACCTAGGGAGCTTTTAAAAACTATAACTCCTCCCTTGAAGATGATGATTCAATTGATGAGATAGAGCCAGGGTGCCAGTATTTTTAATGCTCCCTAGGGAATTCTGATAGGCTGCTAAGGTTGAGGATTTACTGTTCTGGAGGAATCCTGCAGGCTCAATCTGACAACAGCTTGAGTGACAGACAGGTCAAGTGACTGGGGGATGCACACTGACCTCTAAACTAGGTGCAATGCATTTGTGACATTTCTGCCACTGCTGTACAGTGGGATCCTTGTTAGGTTCCATGTCTCTCTCTGAGTCACTGTTCCTCTACCAGTATAATAAAGTATCAGACTCAATGGCTTATGAATGTCCTTATGAATTTCTCGACATTCTGGAATTTACCAGGTAGGAGAAAAACCAACGAATGCCCGTGTTCCTGCTGTGTTCAGGCGAGGCTTGGCTAACAAGGGAGGTGCAAGTGATTACCAGTAACCAAGCCCAATGGGAGGGGCTAGTCCAGGGAACTTCCCACCTAGACATTAGAATGGAAGATTCAGAAATAGTTGTCAGGACTTACTCAGTTGTGGTCCCAGTAGGGAAGGTGTAGGCTCTTTATAATGCTGGTGGCATTGGTGGCACCACATCTGTTTAGCAATAGTAGCAGGAGGAGTGATAATGATCTTAATTTGGAATACAGATCTCATATAAGGACATTTCAAGTATATCTAGAGCAGAATTTCAAGCAACTGAAAGCACCTCCACTGTTCTTTCTTCCTATTGTCTTTCTCTGGGAAGATGAAGGCTTATATTTTAATTCACTACTTTCCCAAGGTTAGGCGTGGCCAAAATTATTGGCCCACATGTTAGACTCTTCAGGCAGCTTGCTGCCTAGTTAGGAAAGGATCAAAGTATCTTCTCCTACCTCTTAATCAGCTCTTGACTTCCCTGCTCTGCACTTTCTTCCCCAATCAGTGTCCTTGTGCTACATGACAGTTTTGTGGCCCACTTCCCCCTCCCCCTACTACTCACTACCTCATCCTACTTATGAATTACCCAACACAATTAATTTAAAAGCAACTTCATCATGCTGTTACTACAATTCACACAAAATCAAGTGTGGTCACTTAATTAAATTGTAAGCTTCTTGGAAAATGACTTGGTGCCCTACAGCCTACCACTGGCCTGAGTACAGAGTTAGTGTTAGAGGCCAGCTCATCTGATGAAGTTTTGAGGGCTAATAAATCAAGAGATCAATGTACTATCCAAATAAATATGGAAGAAAAAAAATGCATGCATGAGCATTTGTTTGCATGTGTATCTGGGTACCACCTTCATGCCTGGTACCTTTAGATGTCAGAAGAGATTGCTGGATCAACAAGAACTGAAGTTACAGATCTTAGTGAGCTGCCATGTGGATGATAGAAATGAATTTGCATCATCTGCAACAGCATCGAGTGCTCTTAATTGCTGAGTTATCTCCTAGTCATGACCCTTCCTTCCTTCCTTCCTTCCTTCCTTCCTTCCTTCCTTCCTTCCTTCCTTCCTTCCTTCCTTCCTTCCCTCCCTTCCTCTCCTTCTCCTTCTCCTTCTCCTCCTCCTCCTCCTCCCTCTCTCTTTCTCTCTCTCTCTCTCTCTCTCTCTCTCTCTCTCTCTCTCTCTCTCTCCCTTCCTACCTACCTATCTACCTACCTACCTATTCACTTTGAGAGAGGGTCTCACTATGTAGCTCTTACTGTCCTGGAACTTGCTCTGTAAGCCAGGCTGGCCTTGAACTCACACAGATCCACTTGCCACTGCCGTCTAAGCACTCAAACTAAAGGTGTGCACTACCTTTTTGTTTTTGTGAGCAGGCTGGCCAGTGTATACTTTCCTCCTTTTTCCATATAGCACACTCCTGCACATGTCACAGACCTATTCTTGGCTGCTTCTCACATAAAAAGTACCATGCCCTGGTGTTTTCCTCTCCAGGTTCCTTCTCTTCCTGCTGGTGACCCTGTGCACCGGAAGCAAAATGTAGGAGGAGGTATATTTTATGTTTTCACTAGCCCACTAGGCCCCCTATGTCTGCAAGGGCAGGACTGACCCTATTATCCCAGGCAGCTGGATTCACTCTGTCTCTCACTGCATCCCCATAAGCAAGCCTTCCTGCTCTCCCCATCAGGAGAGCCCACTAGGAGTGTTGGAATTTTCTATTCCACACTACAGACAATTATCAAATACTTAAATAAATCTCACTTTCATGGCTTTAGACAAGGCACCTAACCCCTCAACCTTTAATTATTCATCTTTAAAATAAGGATGACAGTTTCTTTTCTGGAGCTCAGCCCAATGCAGGCCTGTAATTCTAGTTACTTGGAAGGCTGGAGCAGGAGGCTTATAAATTCAAGGACAGCTTAGGCTATAGAGTGAGTTTCAGAACCTAGGCAAAATCCTGTCAAAAAAAGAAGAAGGAGGAGGAGGAGGAGGAGGAGGAGGAGGAGGAGAAGGAGGAGAAAGAGAAAAAAAGAAAGAAAAGAAATCTCTCCTCCCAGATAAAATCAGACAAAGCATGTTAAAGTATACAGTATACAAGGCATATAATCATGATGATAGTTAGTAGTTATCAAACATTTATATATGCCAAGCACATTAAATACTTCATACATATTGATTCAAGGAAACCACCAGCAACTCTATGTGGTAATACTATTATTATCTTGATCTTGATTAGACTGAGTCATTTCCTCCAAGGACATACAACCAAGTTAGAGAACTAGAGAATGTGATTTTAACTCAGACTGTGGAGTATTCACTTGTATGACTTGATCACATATCTACCATATATAGTGTAGGAGTGTGTGTGTGTGTGTGTGTGTGTGTGTGTGTGTGTGTGTGTGCGTGCATGTGCGTGCACATGGTGCATACCTTTATTCCCACTTGTGAAGCAGGCAGATATCTGAGTTTTGAGTCCATGACCAGCCTGGTCTATTGAGTGAGTTCGAGGACAGACAAGACTACACAAAAAAAACCCCTGTCTCAAAAAACAAAAACATTTTTACATGTTTATAACTGCGACATAAATTTAAAAATATATACGGTACTTATAGATACCTTAAATTTCATAAAACAGTAATCATCCCTACAAAACAACAAATTGCCATTTTCTAATAATGCATTTTATGTCTATTACATGGAAATTGTTACCTTCTAAATTAATTTTTTGTCCTACTAATGGATTATAATGCGTTAAAAAAAATTTTGAGACAGAGTCTCATTATACTGCTCAGGCTGGCCTCAAATTTGAAATTCAACTACCTCAGCCTTCCAAGAGATAGGATTAAAAGTTGCTTTCCACCATGTTTGGCTCCTATAGTGACTGTTTTGGAAAACCATTGTAATAAATAATCTTCAAAGTCCCAACATGTCAAAGGCTTTCACCCATCTGTGCTGATCCCTGTTCATTCCATCATTTAAAATTGTGGGCAATTCTTTTTTCTTTTGTTAGATTGGGAGTTCACAAGATTAATTCCCAAATGATATGAAGGAAGGGCTGCCATGTTCCAGGCCAGTGAAGAGATGATGTTCTAGGGAAAAAGCCCACTGATATTTGTTGGGGTCTTGAAAATTGGCTGGTCCCACCTCAATGCATGTCCAGTCTAGAGGATATCCAAGGATCTTGCCAGCTCTATTCTGATTATTTTGCCATGATCTAATAGAGTCCAACAAAAACCTGCTACTGGTCATTTAGTGCAAAGAGTATTCTGACAGTAGACAGGGACATTGAGATTTCCCCCTCTCTAAATAAAGGGCCAACTTTGGCCCTTTTCCCAACTATAGAATCCTCCAAGCCCATAACTAACAGCAACACATTTCTTTACTTTGTGACATAACACATTTAAATCCAGGCTTGTTCCCTCCTGTTTATAACACCTGGAGAGCTTAAGTATGCCGAAGGGATTTGACCAGCATGGCACACTTACTGTCAACATCCTTCTATGAGACATTTGTCCCACAACAGATGGGAGGGAACGTGGCAGGATGACATTTCAACGCAAATAGGCACATCTGTAGAAGCAATCCTGCTTCATGTATATCCACCTGCTTCCTCTACAATCCATTCTTGAGCTACTTGACGCTGAGGATGAAAAGGTTTCTCCCTAACTGTAACTGTCAACTTCTCATACCTCTTTATAGCCAAGCATAGCAAGATCTAGTCATTTGTTCCTTGCTTCAAATCGAACATTGAAACCAACTGCAAAGGAGTCACTGGAAAAGCACAGTGTAACTCTGAGTAGGCTTAGAGTCAGAGAATGTCCCCCCACAGACTAGTCTAAATCTGAAGTTTGAACATGGAGTTTGGCTGTACGAGGGAGAGAGTTGCGGGCGATCCAAGTCCAAATGATTGATTACACATTTTAGGTTTCATGCCTCTTTTGTCAGATGGATAAATATGTTCTGCCTTTCCTCACAAAGCAGCCCCTAGGAACTCAGCACATATCCATGTAGCTAACACCCAAAGCCCAGCTGCAGCCTGACTCAGAACATACAAATCTTCCTATTTGTTACATATTTGGAATTATAGGATCATAAATTTTCAGGACTGGAAATTCTCTTAGCAAGATTTTTTGTAAGCCTTCAAAGCTCATGTGCTTTAACCACAGAGCCCACAAAGACTCAATCCAGAGGGACAGAAAGGGACAGGCCAAGTAAGAGAGGGCCTGCTATCTTTGGTTTTCTACACAGTTCTCTCTTCACCCTAGGTAGGCTGGCCTGTGTTAGTTAATAGCATGATAGATGGGAGTTTAAAATAGATTTTTTAAAAAGTGCTTTCATTGGAAATCAAGAATTTTATTCTGTCATGACAAAGGAATCCCAGATCTCTAGAAGCCTACTGACTCCAACCATCACCAGAGCCCAGGGAAACACTTCTTGAGAGAGGGTTTCACTATGTAGCCTGGGCTGGCTTCAAGCTCACAACCTTTTTGCATCAACCTCTGCAGTGCTGCCATTACAGATGTGCTCCTACACACTCAGATCAACATACTTTTTACAAGGCACTAAGGTAGAAGGGACAAGATGGGAAGCTAGATGGTTTTGCCTTTAAGTCATGGACATGAAACCCTATCAGCCACCCCATTGGCACTGTTGGAGGCACTGGCTTCTCTAAAATTAGTTTGGTTTCCATTGAAGGGTCATGTCTATTTATCCCATCAGAATGAGCCCAGTATCATCTGATAGAAAGATGAAGGCTTCTTTTTTATCCTTGGGGCAGAGGTAGAGTGGTATTTGTTGACACAAGAGTACAGATAAGTCTCATTCATGAACTACAAAGATGGAAGTTTCATAAGTGACCATTCAGTTCATCATATAGAGACTCAGACCCAGAAACAAAACCAGAAATACTCAAAGTTACAGTATGCATTAGTGATAGGCTCAGCCTCCTACATCAGCCAGTGCTATTTCCACTGGCCTTTGGGTCTGTTAAGTCTTCATTTATTCTGTCATTATTCATCTAACAAATATTTATGAAATATTCCTTCTGTCCTCTGTGCTAGGCTCTGGGGCTTGTAATGGGGAAATACATAATTTCTCAATAGGAATGGCTTAGTGAGAGCAAGTTGGTTGAATGAAGGTGATTAGAGGTCTTGTCTTAATGCTTGCTGGCATAGCAAGTGCATGAGTTTTACTTAGTTCATGTACTCATTAGTTGTGGTTTTGGGAGACACTAAACTTCCTGAAGCTAGATTTTGATGCCACCATTGATGGAAAAAGGTTAGATCTTTCTGGTAGTCTGCCATGCCCTGTTGTAAGGCAAAGATCATCTCTTTATCCTGGAGGGCTGAGGGGTGAGGCTTGGAGGAGTGGGTTTGGATGAAGGGTGATGGTTTTGGGCAGGAGAAGTGTTAGGCAAAGGAAAAATCTCCAGAACAAAACAGCTGCCAAGCTAAAGAGTTCCCCACAACAGGATGAATCAAGACCTTTCCAGTCAGAAAAACCACAGCCTTCTGACACTGAGCCAGTGCCAGCAGGTGACCTAGTTAGAGGGGTGTGTGGCTGAAGAAGTCAAGGTTCTGAAAAACCAATAGATCTTGCAGAGCATAACAAGAGAGAGCCACAGAGGGGATCATGAAAGGTCAAGTTATCTATGTCCTTAGAAACCCACATATGATCAGAAAAGCAGCTGTTAGTTGTATTTGAAGTATCTAGAGTGCAGTGGAGCCAGCCAGAGCTGAGATGTAACCCACTAAAGCCAATGCAATCAGGCAAGAGCAGATCTAATTACTTTGGGGCTTCTATTTTGAGCTTTTGCAGGTAAATAAATATTTTCTTTAGCAGATTCACAATGAGATGAATAGAGAACCACAAGTGTAGGGAATGAGCATCACTCATTAGGTGCCCACCCCCAATCCTACAACTTGAGTAATTGAATTACCACTATTCAGTTAGAGTGGAAAAGGCTCCCAGTCTAACCTGGTCATTGTGTAGGTGAGGAAACTGAAGCAAAGTAAGGGCTTGGTCTATAATCACACGGCAAGTGAACATGACACCGATGAAGCGAGAACCCAGGTCCAATGACAATCAGTGCTTCCTCCACAGTCCCCTCTTCTGCTCAACACCAAGCACATCTCAATGTACACAAATGAAAATTGCTAACAAGTCAACTATGCCTTGCTTCCCACCAGCCATCTTTCCAGTCTCTTTCCTCTCTTGCCCCTACAGAACAGCGGGCCAGGGATCTGAGAAGTTTTACAGATTTGAGCAGGGTAAAGCACAGCGCTTGGAGAGTGATAAGTACAGCTAACATAAGGACATGAAGAAACAACTCCCAGGGGTTGTCTCAATACTGGCTAATTGATGTTTGAGGCATTTTTTTTCAAACATGTCATTATCCTTGTACTTAAGGAGGCTGCTGGTGATAATACAGTGGGAATGGGGCCAAAATTCCCTGAGATAAACAAACAGACACTTAGTGTCAGCCTGAGCTTTGGGTAACCTGCTCCCACTAGGCATTGCATCTTTCTCAGCACAAGAGCTAAGTTCTAGCATAGCTCTGGGCAGATCTCTACCAATACACGCACTTGAAACCTTGCAGCCTGCTTTGTTTTGTAAAAGAGGGGTGCCACATCTCTCTCTTGCCCAAACTCTTTGTTTCTGGAAAAACTGAGGCACGTGGTCTAGGAATGTCCATCAGCTCATCAAGAGATCAGCTCCGGGGGATCACACTTAAGAACTCAGAGTCCTAAGATATGGTCTGATGTGGTTTTGTCATTAGAATACTCAGTTATGAAAGCATTGGAAGACAAGTAATTGAGGAAGATCAAACAAGATGAGGAAATGTAATATGAGTATTTTATGCAAAGAGGGGACCAATGAGACCCAGGGCACATCTGCTCTGCTCATCTTTTCCTGTCTGGCCACTTCTTACAGGTCACTGCCTCCCCGAGCCTCAGTTTCCTCAAGTAGGAAACAATCAAAATACTCAACTTGATAGATGGATCTTTTATCAGAATCACCCAGTGTGTGTGTGTGTGTGTGTGTGTGTGTGTGTGTGTGTGAGTACGTGTGGACACACGAGTGCACACACACACAAGCACATGTGTGTGAGTGTATGTATATGTGTGTTGTGTGTGTGATGTGTGAGTGTGTGGATATGAGACTGTAGGGGTCAGGAGCTGTGGTGTGTGTGTGTGTGTGTGTGTGTGTGTGTGTGTGTGTGTATGAGACTGTGGGAGATTCTGGGGGTGTGGAGTATGTGTTTGTGTATGATGTGCTGTGTGTGTGGTGTGTGTTTGTGTGTATGTTTGTGAGTATGTATATGTGTGTGGTATTTGAAACTGAACCCAAAATCTTGCACATGACATGTCTTAAGACACATCCTTAGCAAGTTTTGCATTTCAAAAATTTCAATACAGGATCTAAGTTGTCCAGGTAAGCCTTGACTTTTAGATTTTTCTGCCTCAGCCAGCCAGATAGTTGCGGTTCCAGATCTGTGGCACCATATCTAGTGTCAACATTATTTAAAATATTGAGTTGAAGGCTATACTTTAGCAATTCTGATTTTGTGAGTTTATCTTTAACTACAGAGAAACTGTATTTTTAAACAGTTTCTAAATGGTTCTACTGGTTAGCTGAGGTTGCCATTGGGAACGTTATGCTCCTACCTTCTATGAATCTGAGTTTGGAATACATACTTAACTATCGTTATCAACATCGCCATTCACTTCTTCCTTCCTTCCTTCCTTCCTTCCTTCCTTCCTCTCTCTCTCTCTCTCTCTCTCTCTCTCTCTCTCTCTCTCTCTCTCTTCCTTTCTTTCTTGAAACAGAATCTCACTATGTACCTCTGGCTGTCCTGGAACTGACTATGTAGATCAGACTGGCCTCAAACTCACAGAGAGCCGTCTGCCTCTGTCTCCTGAGTGCTGGGATCAAAGGCTTGCACCACGACTTCTGGGTCCATTTTTTCACATGTAACTACCATCATATGACTCAGGCCTGAGTATTTCATACAAGGATCTAGTAGGCCCCTCTGAAAACTCACAAAAACCAAAAAGAAATATGTGGTCAGGCTCAAAGGACACAACTAAGTTTTCTTGAATGTTATATAACCTTTTATTGGAATAAGCAATAGCAGCTTCATGTAGGAAGAGAAGGGCAAAAGCTTACTGAGGGTGCACGGGAAGAGGCATTCAATGACATGTTAGGGCAGGGCCGGGTGGGGAGGAATGTGTTCTTTGTTGCAAACAGTTAGGTAACTCTGTCATTCTGTCATCCTCTTCCTCACCTGGGCCTTGGGCCAAATCTGCACTTCTGACAACAAGAAAATAGGTTGAGTTCTTCTCTTGGGCATGACTTGAAGCACGAGGCTGAGGGAAAATTGGATCAGTTGCAGTGTCTGTTCAAAAGTTCTTTCCTCAAACATAATATTCTCTTGCTTTATGTTTACTTCACAAAGTAGGGTCTCTGTGTATGAGGCAAGCAAGCTTCAGACACCATTCCCTGGATAATTATGTTACCCAGTCTGCTAGAACTCAGGATGCTAGCTGCCTACTTCAGATGCCAGATGCCTGCCTGCTCATAGTGTTATTGGGTTGGCGAGAGAGGAACTTGTTTTGCTTGCTTTTTTTTTTTTTTTCCTGAAGGGGAATAATGCAGAGGACTGATTTAGATTGGCTCTGGAAACTGGAGGTGGGAAGGCCAGGCTGCCAACAGAAGGACAGGACAGATGTGTGGGAACTCTGTCTTGCACCTGGAAAACAGAGGAGGCAGATGGTGCTTTGGCAATTGCAGCCTTGGTCAGAGGATGATTAAGAGTGCAGCTCTCCCCTGGAGCTCAGAAACCTGATCAGCCCCAAGGGAAAGAGAGGAAGAAAGAATACTTGGCCCTCACAATTCCAATCAGAATTCATAGACAGGGCAAGGAAAGAGGACAGTCATTTGCCAGGTGTCCAGAAGCAAAGTAAGTCTTGGGGCTTCCTGTGGGATTTCTTAGGGGTATGGTTAGCAGTCAAAGCAAAAGCCAAAATCTCTGACCTTGGTTGCTAAGAACAATTATTTGTAAAACAAATCCAAACAGATCATACCTTTAAAGTAGCCTTGCAAATAAGGCCTGAGAAGACAACGTGGATCTGGCTTTGATTAATGTGCCTAGAATGAAAGACAGGAACGACTACAGCACCCTTTCCTCAAGCCACATTATTTGGGCCTGTCTTTGCTCCTCACTTACACACACACACACACACACACACACACACACACACACTTATCAAGTCCTTAAGACTATAATGTATTATGTTAGGTGTGAGGGTCACTCTGGTCTTCCTTCAGAAAACCTTTTGTCAACTGTTAGCTGTTGTTATCACTGATGGTCTTACTTGACTCAAGTGTGGTGTTTAGTTATCTCTCTTCACACAGGATTGCAACTTGATTCTCTATCTCCCCTTGACCCTCTTGCATCACAACAGCCAGAAAAATATGCTGTGGTTAGTGAAATGAGTCCTCTTGAAGAAACTCAAAACGAATAAAGGAGACAGAATGGTTAACGCCCATGGGGCTCAGGGAATGGCTCGGCTGATAAAGTATTTGCTGCACAAGCCTGAGGACCTCATAAGTGTGAATTCCCCAGAACTCACATGCAAAGCCAAGTGTGGTGGCACACACCTATAATAATCCCAGCACTAGGGAATGGAAGACAGGTAAATACCTAGAGTTCTCTTGCCAGCTGGCCTAGCCAAAGCAGAGAGTCCCAGGTCCCATTGACAGACTCTGTACCCCCAAAACAAGATGGGCAGCTCCTGAGGAATGATGCCTTAGGTTGACCTCTGACCTTCCCATATGTGTGTACACACATGCACCTGCATGCAAATCAGTGCACACACACACACACACACACACACACACACACACAAACACACGAAGAAATGCAGTGCAGGGTCGGTATCTCCTTGGCCTAATGTTTAACTTGTATTGTGCTTACTGCTTAGTTTTATTTTATTTCTGAAGACTGATGGTTATCTGAAAATTAAATGCAGATTGTCTACCTCTCAAAGGCTTTCAGATAAACTTCTTACCCACTTAAGTGTGCATCCAACACAGACAACTAGAACTCACCACTTGTTATCTGTCATTTCTCTGAGGTCAATTAGTTTCCTTACCCACAATAATAGGCTAATAATAACATCATGAGACAAGCCCACATATGTCTGTCCTAATTTGCATAGACCCAGGGGTGGCACCACTCATATAGGTGAAACAAGAAAGCTTCTCTGGAAAAGGAAAAAGAATCCTGTGATTCTTTGTCACAGAGATTACAGAAGCAGGTGGTCTCTTAGTCTACAGAGCAAGTGGGGCAGGGGGCTAGGACATTAGCTAGGCTGGGCAGATTTGCATTCTTGGATGTATAAGAGGGCAGGCAAGGAGCAGAGCAGTCACAACAGCAGCTCCTCCTGAGAAAGGAGCTCATCAGAGCCCATCAAACATGTCCAAGCCATTTTCTGATCTGATCCTCAAAACACATAATACAAATCTAAATAAATGTTTTGGCATACATTTTCTTTTCATCTAAACTCTTTCAAACCTTTTGACACAGGTTAGGAGCTGTGGGTCCATGAAAAAGATCCATGAGCAAAGGTACTCTCTGCCAAGCCTCATGACCTGAGTTTGAGTCCCAGGGCTCACATTGTAGAAGAGAAAAACAGACTAACTAACTAGCTAACTAGCTAACTAACTAACTAACTAACTAACTAAAACAAACATAAAAAAACAACAACTTCTGAAAGTTCTAACCTCCATGCATGTGCTTACTCTCCACAAAACCATGTGAAAAATACCCTGATTTTCACCAATGCAGCAATTAATGTTCAGGGTATTAAAGCATACAGAGGGTAGCCATAAAACTTGCAGACAGTGGCAGAACTCAGATTTTTGACATGTATATGTGGATGTGCATGCACATGTATACACATGTATGTGGGGGGCCTAAGGTAGATACAGGTATTTTCTGTTGCTCCTCACTTACTTATTGAGGCAGGAACTCTTGCTGGACCTGGACCTTCTAGGCAGTCTATCGAGTTAGCTTGAACCAGGGATCTCCTGGGACATGCAGAAGTGAGGAATCCCAGTCAGCCCTAGAGCAACTCAGACTAAGCTGAAAAGGATGCATTCACTGGGTCTACTGGTATAGAGACATTACACATGGGGAGACCCAGATGGGCAGAGAAGAATAACAGGAGAACACAGTCAAGTAACTGTAAGGCTGCTGGGGTTAATAGGGAAGGATTATCATAGAGCTGGTTGACCTCTACAATGTCAGAGCTGCAAGAGGCTTTATGAGCTGTGGCTCAGTGGTAGAGTATGTGCCCCATATGCTCAAAAACCCAGGTTTTAATCCCTAGTACTGGAGGGGGTTACTATCCAGAAGCATATACTGTTATCCACAGAGGAGCTGGGAAGAGTTGACTCTTGAGAGTCAAGAAGACTGGATTTGAATCCTTTACTGCAAGTGCTGGAACACTGGACCTTGGATAAATGACCGAATATTTCTGAACCTTAATAGCTTTATATGGAAAATATCAGAGGGTGAAGTAGATCCCCACAGAGTTATTCTGAGGATTAAGTAAGATAATCTGTGGAAAAATTTTAGCATAATGCCTGGCATGCCGTAGACTATCAATAACTTCTTTTAGTCAAGAAAGTTGTTGTTGAACTCCCATTCTGCCATTATTAGCCATTTTACTTTGACTAAGCCACTGGTAATTATTTCTTGGAGTGTATTTACAGGGTTAGTGTAAGGCCTCAATAATAAAATTCACTTATGTAAACATCCAGTTTGATGTTAGGCACACAGTAAATGCCCAGTGAATACTGGCTGACTCCAAACTGGAGTATCTCTAGGACAAAACAAAAACAAAAACAAAAACAAACAAACAAAACAAAAGAACTGGAATAGTTCCTCCTGACCTTTGCTATGGCACCCCATAGTCCTGCCTCATCCTTTGTACAGCAAAATGAAAACTCAAGCAGGTTCAATCTGTTCAGATGAGGACTAATGTTTTGGTGTTTTTGCTTCATTGTTATGGGGCTATCCCTCAGCTACAGACCAAACAATCCAGGGAAAATGAGGTAGCTATCTATCTTCTGGGACACACATTCTTAGCCCCCATCCCTAACCCTGTTAGGACATCTGTAGCTATTTCTCTTGCCTTGGAGTCCAGTGTGATGGGGCAAGAATGAGGGGCTGTCTAGGGAAATGTCCAGCATATGTCTGGCCTAAATCCTGTGAAGATTTTCAGTGGATCTTGAGATCAACATTTGTCTCTAAGACAAATAAGATCTTTAGGGTGAGGAATGAGAAGGATGGCATCAAGTGATATTTCAAAGCTTCCATTGCTTAACAGCATCCCTCAGAGAAACAGCTCCAAGGGAACCAGCCATTGGTTAAATATTCCCCTGGCACCCAAGCTTAGTCTTTTCAGGCACTTCAAAATGACTTAAGAAGCTTCTTTTTTGCACTTGCCAAGTACCCATTGTTTGCAAAAAACCTTTAAGAAATCACCGGGCTTTCACTTCAATGCATATGGATTGGCATCTGACACCCAATAAGGATTACTGTGACTGTTGCTAGTCAACCCTTTGCCATTGCCAAACAAGTGGTGGAAGTGTATAAATCTTATTACCCATGCTTTGGTTTCCCTGCATATGAAATAAGGCAGTGGACTATGTGACTGCTGTTCTGGAACTGAGTCTGCAATTCAGTGAAGCACGGGTAAGGACTGGCTATCTTGTATGTGCTCACATGCACATGTATTCATCCACTCTTACTATATATCCATGTACACATGCATCATCACACATATCACACACGTACACATCCATGGTAACACAAAGTTAGATATGCTCACAGTCTCACATACTTTCATACAAATTTGACCCAGACACATAATGACCAACCCCTCACTCTGCATACACACACACACATGCACCACTCTGCACAGACACAAACATGCATACGTTTCTCAAGGCACCTTGTGAGGAGTCTTTATGGTGCTCTTTTTTATTTCTCAGAAAGTTGTAACAAACACACCCTATTTCTAGAACGGACACACATTTTGGGTTACCTGTGACAATCCTGTTTTACACCTAGTGTTCTAGAAAAATATTAGATGTTCTCTTGCATCCTCAAAAGCATTCTGGTTTTGAAAATAAGTGATATTCTAACCCTACCTAACCCCATGTGACCATAGCCTCAGGCCTGTTCCCTTCCTGGGAGATTACCTTATCCTGTAATCATGTTTACCTCTTCAACTCCATCACTAGGGGCTCGCTTTAGTGTTTCAACCCTGTAAAGAAGCAACTCAGTGTGCGGGTCCACACCCCACAGACTGTGGGAAGGATGGGATCCTCTAAAGCCAACCAACATTCTAGTTGGCCTCAAAATGGGTACCCGGCTTCCTTGTTGTGGGTCTGACATTTACAAAGTCTCCAGTTATGTGCATTCTTCTCCTAATCCTCAACACTCTTACTTCATCTTCCTTCTCCTTTCTTCCATAGGGTAGATTTGCTTCAGAGAACTTAGCATCATCCGAGCATAATGCTTTAAGAGGAAGGAAGAAAGCATTATGCTTGGATGATGCTAAGTTCTCTGAAGCAAATCTACCCTATGGTACCATATCCCCATACCTTAAGCTCAGTGATCCATTATGGACTAAGAAGTGGCCAAAGCGGTCACGGGAAGGATAATGAGGAAAGAGAAGAAGAGAGATGTGAGATTCAATTTCCTTTAGGCCTAATTTCTTTTAGCTTCAGAGCATTTGGGCTAGTGACTATTTCTGTGGCTGGATTAACTGTGTTTTGAAAAATACGCTGAAAATGTTGACAGCTATTTGCAACCATGGCTATAAATACATTGTGCGGGAAGGAGCTGTGGTGCTGCTATTCGTGGAGCAACTGGACAGGCCCCATGCTCTCCAGACATGTGGATGCCACACAGGGCAGCCTGAATTTTAGCAGCAGCTGTGCTAACGTGCAAACAAGATGGAGGCCAGGAAGAGGCCCCAGCAAGGGCAAAAGAGACACTGGTAGGATGAAGTTGGGGAATTTAGAAAGAGCATCTTTTTCAGACTCCTAGAAGACCAGTCTAGAGAGAAGATGAATGCTGTGGTCTGCTCATTCATTTCACAGCTATGAGGCTGTTTATATGTGCACACTTTTTGGGAGCATGCATTTTTAATGGTCGTTGTCATGAGTTCAAGCTTAAAATCAGAGATGTATATACAATTTCTTACATAGATGGAGTTGCTTATACATGCATGCACAGTGGGTAAATGCCTCAGTCCACATATACATGCATAACCACATATGTAAATCTGAAGATTTGCTTATTAATATGATCATGATGATAATTCATGTGGAGTATTCAAAGTAGTTTTCAAAGGCTTATCACATTCATTCTATCATTTGAACTTTATCACACAGCTGAGAGGCAGGGATTACAACCTCCACTGTCCTCTTTTCTGCAGAGAAGGAAAGTGAAGTTCAGACTTGGCCAAGGCTGTGGATCAGGTAAACAGTAAAGCCAGGCTCTAAAACTGTCTAGTTAATGTTAAATCTTGGGCCACATAGAATGTAGAGAAATGAGACAAATGGGGAGTTAAACTTTGGGATTGTCATTTTGAGCTCCCACCCCAAGTCATCTTTTATTTCAACGCTCAGACTAAGTCCATGAAAAAGAAGAGGGCCTCAAGACCAGCCCTAGCGTCTGTTGAGCCAAGGCCTGGAATGTGGTCTTGGGGTTTCTATTCCTGTCTGGAGTACCAGCCAAGTCCATTCATGGGACATAGGTGAACCACAACATTCTTTAGCAGTGTTCATTGGTGATACCCTGGAAGCCATAGGTAGTTTTTTTCAAGTTAGGGGCTGGAACAATAGATTTGTTTCCTCCTTATTCTCTCCCATGGCTGTGTATGTATCTATCTTTCCCTTTCTACAAGGCGTAGGCTCACAACATCCGGTCTGACCGGTTCCACCTGAGCCTTCCATGTTTGAGACACTTTATGAAAAGGGCAGATAGTACAGGCCTGAATGTGAGTGGTGCCATCCCCAGGGAAGATGGCAAACGAAGGCCTCTGTACCTCCCTTACATATAACACTATGTTTCTTTATCTGAATAGTTAGTGGGCCAATGGAAAGTTTAATTGGAGCTACTCTTTCCATGGGCAAAATGTCAAGGGAAAAAAATCCCCCAGACCATTTTGGTTCTTGAAGCACATAACTGTCTTATTGTTCACCACCTGGGTGGTTAGAACCTGCTGATGCACAGAGCAATATAGAAGCTGATAATGATATCAAGTCACTAGAATATTCAGAGCTGGGAGACTCTTGCTCCACTCATCACCAAGAGGCAGAGAATCCTAACCATTCTTTCTCATCCCAACTCTACAGTAGGATTTTAACTTGATAATATTTAGAGCTTCCTGCCAGGATTGTTTTGTTGAGACTTTCAGGTATATGTCCTCACCTGCTCCCAGAAGATAATAATCCTTCCAAGTACTGTGTGGGAGGTTCCAACCAGCAAAGAGTCCATGAGGCCTGGCAAGATAAGCCAGTAGGAACAGGATACAGCGCTCCCTGCTGTGTATGGAACTACTTGGGTGGAGAACTGCTGTGTGTAGCTGTACAGACAACACATAGTTAATGATTCTTTCCTGAACTTAGAGCAGAGTGTATGGCCTAGTATAACTGGTGTGGGATGACTCCACATGTGGATTGAGCATAATTTTAGGTATCAATAAGTTAAAGCCACTTCCAAGTAGGAAAAGTACATATTTACCAATTGAACTCTGTCATCTCACAGGATGTAACAGTCTAAAAATTGTTCTTAGGAACTCTGAAGGTCCTAATCCAGTCCTGGGCTTAGGCTACATGAGAGTAGCCCATGTGGTATCTTAACATTGCACCCAACCCCCAATTCTTGACTATAATTGGGCTAACCTGGGATCACATTTGCTCTTTCAGGCCCCAGTATGTAGATTCACAAGCCACAGATTATTAGATAGATGTCAAGAACAGCAAACATGTATGTAGCTCCTGCAATGTGTCGGATACTGTTCTAAGCCAGTTTTTTATAAAATGAGTTTTTTTCCAACTTTTATTAGATATTTTCTTCATTTACATTTCAAGTGTTATCCAGAAAGTTCCCTATACCCTCCCCCCTCCCAGCCCTGCTCCCCTACCCACCTGCTCCCACATCTTGGCCCTGGCGTTCCCCTGTACTGGGGCATATAAAGTCTGCATGACCAAGGGGCCTCCCTTCCCAATGATGGCCAACTAGGCCATCCTCTTCTATATATGCAGCTAGAGACATGAGCTCAGGGGGTACTAGTTAGTTCATGGTTATTCTTCCACCTAGAGGGTTGAAGACCCCTTCAGCTCCTTGGGTACTTTCTCTAGCTCCTTCCTTGGGAACCCTGTGTTCCATCTAATAGCTGACTGTGAGCTTCCACCTCCA
>LR753327.1:1602102-1690069 GCA_902729485.2 Mus minutoides | reverse complement strand
CTAAGCCAGTTTTTAAGCTCATGTCTTAACCATATATCGTAAGTGATTTTGTTATCTTCCCTTTTCAAACAGGGAAATAACAGTACAGAGAAGTTAAATACCTTGTGCACGGACAAACAGCTAGTGAATAGTGTTTATCTAGACAGTCTGGCTGAACACCAGTGCTGGTTCTGGCTCTATGACAGGATCCCTACACATAAAACACAAACTTCTTTTAAATAATAAAACCACTCTGCTCTCTTTGTGTGTATCTGGAAAGCTATCTTAATTTTTTGATTTATTGATTTTGTTTTATGTGTATTAGTATTTTGCCTATGCATATGTATGTGCACCACGAGTGTATCTAGTGCTACTGTCCTAGAACTGGAGTTACAGAAGGTTGTGAGCCACCATGCGGGTGCTGGGAATCAAACTCAAGATCTTTTGCAAGAGTAGCAAGGGCTCTTAAGCACTGAGGCATTTCCTTAGTCCCTGGAAAACAGTCTTAGAGTGGAGATTATTCAGGAAAGATTTCATATGGTGCTAACTCAGTATGCCATAATTGGTTCTAACAAATGCCAACTGTGCTTTGAGGTGTGATCTTACTTGCACAAGTATACACACATGCATACACACATAATTCTCTTTTTGTCTCTCTTTTAAAATTATCACATATCTATCTATGTATCTATCTTATCTTATCTATCTATCTATCTATCTATCTATCTATCTATCATCTATCTGCGTGTGTGTGTGTGTGTGTGTGTGTGTGTGTGTGTGTGTGTAGGTGTGTGTGTTCATGTGCCCTTATGTTACAGTCTGCGTGAATGTCAAAGGATAACTCAAAGGAAATCAGTTTTCTCCTGCCACTCTATAGTTTCTGAGGATGAAACTTAAGATTTCTGGGCTTGGTAACAAGTGAGCTTAACCTGCTAAACCATCTTGCCATCCCTCTTTGCCTCACTTGAGGGAATTCTTCAAGGATATAGGGTTGAAGCTATGGATAGTTACTATCTCTAAAAGCTGTCTTTCTTCAAATCTGTGAGGCTATGTTTCCATTTTCAAAGAAGCTCTCTTGTTAACCTCTTTGCCATTCCCCATTCCCATCACCATCATGCCCAAGGTCCAAATTTCTCATTTCAGAAGGAGAGAAATCTGAAGTCCAGAAAGGAAAATGGACTTAGCAAGGTTACAAAGAACTTACTATAGAACTTCCCTTTTGTCTCCTCTCCTCTTTTCTCTTTTCCTCTCCCCTCCCCTCCCCTCTTCTTCTCCACTCCTCTCTCCTACTCCTCTCTCCTCATTGATCACAGTATTTTCTGAATTCCTGCCACAAGGCCTCAGTTATGTCTAAATCTTCCCTTCCATAACTCTTGTTTTTATTCCCTTAATGGCACAACTCCTGGTTCCTTCTTTTCTCCTACTGCATATTCTGCTTCTTATCCATACACTTAAACTTCAGATGGTACTGAGGTTTTTCTATTGTAGCTTCAGAAAACTCTTGCATTATCACTCCCATGAGGCATGGAATTGGAAACCCTGAGTTAGAATCACTGTCTACTCTCATTTGCCCCCAGTCTTCTATTTTCTGCCCCTAGAAATGGGGAACAGGAATTCTATGCAGCGCTTCCATACAGTACACTTTCCCCTAATAGACACAAAATTATATTAATTTTTTATTTCCCAGATTCCGTCAATGTAGCACTTGATGTGACCAAAGATACTGACATATGATGAGCTTTAAAAATTTCCTTTAATTGTTCCATGAATTTAAAAAATGGAAATGTTTATTACAGTGTACCCAGTAAGAGATGACTTAACAGGCTTCTTTCTCCTGGGCTTCACAGGATCTGGACACCACTCTGAGCCTAAAATGAGAGGCTGAGAGCTTTTACTACTATGTTCTTCTTGGCCTCAGAATGCTTAGGGAAAAAAGTGTCTGGGTTGCTGACATAGAAAAGCAGGTGGTGTGGCCCAGGCTGATGTGCGACAGGCCATTTTCAGGCATCTTATTTCGTGGCCTGATGCCCAGACATCCCCTCGCCCCATGCCCCTTTTCTCCAAATGTCCTCAGTATTTTTCTTCTCCTACCCTTCCACCCCACCCTACCCCACCTGCTGTGTGGGGCCTAATGGGGACAGTGACTCACTGGATTCCCAGAGGGAGAAAACACTCCCCAAAACAAAACAACAAAAAACAGAATTGGAGACACAACCAAATAGTCTAATTTTTTTGTTCTGGTTTTTAGTTTTGTTTTGTGTGAGACAAAGTAGTACTATGCAGGCCAATCGGACTTTGAATTCCTGATCCTCCTGCCTCTGTTTCCAAGTGCTAGGATTATAGGCCTGCACCACAATACCTGGTTACAAATTGTTTAATTCTCAACTTCTATACTGTAACTTTTGCCCATTTTCCATGTAGCTAAACCCTATGTCGAGTTCTAGCCCTACCAGCAAATTTCCCCTGATTCTTCATTCTTCTCTATTTGCCCATATCACCACAAGAAAGTGATAACAACATTCAATTCAATCCAACACACAGTTTTTCTACTTAGCAATAACCATAGTTATTTTGAACGTTGTATTTTTCTTTCAAAGAAATTGTAAACTTAAGGGACACTACTCTGGCTCATCTGGAGGTCATTCCAGCACACAGTAAAGACCTCTTTTCTTGGATTATACCCACATTCGTGCAATTGGAGGATAATGAATGGGGAAGGCTCGTGAGCCAGGAAAGAACACTCAATCAGATACTTAGTGGGTGCCAAGCTGTATGTCAGACGCTGAACGTATGTTGTCTCACTTAACCTCCATGTCAGTGATGATATTTTTTATATTAGAAAACTAATAAAATTTCCAAGAAATTGAAAACTTTGTCCAGGAACCATGTGATAAGGCATCTCCATCTAATGCTGCTTCATCCTAAAGCCCATCGGAAAATATTGGAGACAACTGAATGTCTATCAGTAAGACATTGATTAAATAATTTATGATATACCCATTGGAAAATATGATGTGTCTGCCACAAATAATGAGGGCTTGCTTTATGGACTTAATGTATAACTAATACCCATGATACTTTGAAGTTTGAAGGCAAGTTAGAAGATAATGTGGGTTATGTTTCATCATTTGCACTTCAAAGGTAGTCTGTGCATTTGAATGATAGCAAAAAAAAAAACACCCCAGAATATTTCTGGAAGGATACCCTAGAAAGTGCTGGTAGCCTTGGGGAGAAACAGGAGGACAGGGGAAGAGAGAGAATTTTCAACACTATACATTTTGAATTTTATCTCCATGTATTTCCACAAAGTAACACTTGAGGATCGACTTTGGAAAAGTTCAGGATAAGCAGGGAAACAAAACACCAGTGACTATACAGAGAAGTGTGGAGCACGCCAGTAACTCACAGCCTTCACTCAGTTCTCAGCCCCCTTTCAAAGCAACCTCCACTACAAATGGATTAGTTAAGGACACACCTTTCCATACATAGCTCAATTATAGACCTGTAAGATGAGAAAATCTCTCTCTCTCTCTCTCTCTCTCTCTCTCTCTCTCTCTCTCTCTCTCTCCATACTTACCTCAGCCTCTTAGTTGGGAGCAGATTGGGGACAGACTCCAGGACCTTTGTATATGCTAGGCAAATGCTCTGCCATCAACCTATAACTTTGGGCCTTTAGCTCAGATATTTGAATAGCTAAAAATCAGGATGTTTTCTTGTGGTGTATTTAAATCCTTGTCTTAAAGAAGGGCTTATGGTTTACATTTTGTTACAAGCAATGAAAGAAAAATGTATCAAGCATGGTGGCATATACTTGGACTCTCAATACTTGATATCTGAGGCAGGAGGATCATCACCATGAGGACAGCCTGAGCTATAGAGCAAGGTCCTTGTCTCAAAGCAACAAAAGAAAGCCATTTCCTCAGACAACTAACTGGCCTTAATGGAGGCTTCCTAAGTGGCTACTGAAATGCATGCTTGAAACTACTACTGCAGTCCTCTGTGACCTCAGCTCTCTGGGGATATCCTGTTTAAAACACAAGGAAACTGGCCTACTCCAGAGCTGAACACAAAGGAGCAAGTCTCCTTACAAACTTAATGTCCCCTGGCTCAGACCTTCTGACCCTAAATATCCCTTTCTTTCTTCCTTACTATCTGCAAGATAACAAGACTCCCTGGAGGAAATGACACCCCAACTCCATCCACCATCCGCCCCTCAGCCCTAGCAATTCCTACTGAAAAACTCAGCCCTTGATAGAGTGAGATTTGTGAGCTCTTGCCAAGTGCTGTAAATATTTCCACATGCCTTGTTTCCTTGAATGTATATGGGATCTGGGATCTGGCCCCTCCTCTGCCTGAGCTCTCTTAGGGCTGAGGAACAAAGAAAACACAACCAGTCCAGTCTTTAGCTTTAGGACATCAGAGAAAACTGCAGACAAATCCACAGAGGAAATGGTGAAGAGATGGAGTGGAAAATGAGAGGACAGGAAGAGATATTTAGAGAACATTTTGACAAAAGCATAGTGACTTCATTTCTAGGGCCTGAGCAAGGATCATCATACCAACAACAATGACCATACTTTACAAAGACCTTTTACAAACACATAGTCACGTCTCATCCTGACAGAGCTATCAAATTAAACACTGCTTGCTGAGGACAGCTTTGTGGCCTTTATATGTGGGACTTCTGCATCCTAGAAAGGTTATGTGATTTGTTCAGGACTAAAGAACAAAGAGGTGACAAATTATCTAATGCTTTTTGAACTTTAAGAATTATGATTCTTAGCCAGGCCGTGGTGGCGCATGCCTTTAATCCCAGCACTCGGGAGGCAGAGGCAGGTGGATTTCTGAGTTCAAGACCAGCCTGGTCTACAAAGTGAGTTCCAGGACAGCCAGGGCTATACAGAGAAACCCTGTCTCCAAAAACCAAAAAAAAAAAAATTATGATTCTTTGCACACTCACTCTGGGTACAGTGAGATGGGTGGTGAGAAGATGATGCCCTGTATCACAAGACTGCCCAACCTTTGTTTACTAACCCCTATCTCCTTTTTTCATAAGGATGCCTAGAATAAGCAGGAAGGAGAAAACTCCAAAGTAGTGTCCCAAGGCAGGTGCTCCCACATAGCGCTATGTGTTAAGTCAGCGTCAAAAAGCAGGAGTTCTGGGCTTAGACTGTTGAGATCCAAATACTGGCTTTTGCCACATAAACCTGAACATGATAATTCTGATCCTTGATTTATCTACAAAATGCAGGAAATAGTGGTACCTATATGATTAGACTGTTGAGAATTAAAACAAATAGGTACTTGAAAGTGTTCATGATGGTATTTTCCATAGAACTAATTGGTGTTAATTAATGTCAATTAATGTTGCTTATCACAGCTATGCTATTGCTGTCATTAGGGTGTTCAGCAGAAGCATGGAGCTAAAGGACAAAGAAATTCCACTGTGGAATGCAGCAGAGGCAGCCACGCTGGGCTTTCTGCTCCATACTGCTCCCCCAACCCCCATCACCACAGTGACAAGAGCGATGGCAGGGAGATAACTCCAGTCTTCTACCCAATTCTTCACCAGCATGAGGGACATGGACCCTTAACAGAAGAATCTTTTTGTTTATAAGCTCGGTAATCTGAACAAGTGACTAAAACCATGACCTCAATCTCATAGACACCACGTTTGAAGGAGCTCTACTAATAGGCCAGTTAGACATTATCTACCCCACTATACACACAAGCACACAGGTCTGAACACATGTGTGCATGTACATACCATTACAGCTGGGGTTAAATTGGTAGATGGGTAGATCACCAGGATAAGGTAAGCAAAGAACCTATGTGGGGACTGGTTATCTAGCAACATCCACTTTTCTTGTTTCTGCCCAAGCTCATAGAAACAGGAAAAGGAACTAACCCAGGACTAACCCTTTCCTCTCTTTGCCTTCCCTAAACTTTTTTTTTCTTTTTATTCTTGATGATTTGAGTATCTGTTTCCTTCCTTCTCTCATCTCTCTGCAGCCAACTGTGTGCATCTTTTACTGGCAGAAAGAGAGATGATAGGAGCTTAATGTAGTATGAACCAGAACCCGAAAGCTAAACCCAGTCTGGAGTTCTAGGGGCATAGGAGATGGACAACAGTGATGGTGAGGGTTTAAAGCAAAAGCGGGATTTCTTGATTTTTATTACGACTCAACCATAACAATACCTCTTGGGCTGGGTACTTAGGGCTGTGAATGGAGAAGGTATGGGAATGGCCAAACAGAATTCAGAACAGCTATTCTACTCCAAAACTCTAGAGGTGGTTTCTGTACCATTGAGTCATCCTTCACTCAGAATGAAAAACAAGAGAGGGAAGAAAAGAAAAAAGAGAGGCCTTGGTGTGTGTGTGTGTGTGTGTGTGTGTGTGTGTGTACACATGTGTGGCAAGGGACAGCCAATCTCATACTTTTCTCTTATCAACCCTACAAACATGAAAGTGAAGGACAGAGAAGGACAAGATTGCTATGATGAAGAGGTCACATGCCACATTCTCCACCCACAAGTAGATGCTGAATTGTTTCATATTAGCAGGCAATGCACCCACCTTCAGAGCATGTCCTTTAATACTACTGAAGCCAGAGATGTCTACAATGACCACAGCTCCCTTCTCAGCAACATTTGAATACTAGGTAGCATGCAGAATAGGGGGAAATGTGATATAGAATGGAATTTGTGTTAATTGTTTCCTAGTCTCATAATGGGGTAGTAGCAAATGGGTCTGGACCAAGAAATATGACCCAGCCAGGCTGACCGTACTCTTCATCCTCTTGACCTAGCATGTTTTCTAGGCTGGATATTTTGTATCTCTGTCACATTAAATTTAACTCTGTAGAAAGATATAGTAAGACTTCTTTCCAATGTAATATTCATAACACATGAATGACGGTATACATGTGCACATATATATGCATGTTTTAAGAACAAGGCCTTGCTGCCACATGTGGTTGTGCATGCTTGCAATCTGAGTAAAACAGGAGGTAGAGGCAGGAGGATCACTGCAAGTTAAGAAGTGCTTGTTTTAAGTAGTGAGTTCTTGTCTCAAAAGATAATCAAACATGTAAACCAAACAAGTCCTTTTCTCTAGGATTTACACACTCAATCCCAAGTGAGAGTTCAAGTCAAGAAATCAGACTCCATCATGCACACAATCTAAAACAAAGAAACAAACAAATTCTTTTTAATACACGATAAAACTAACTCCATGACATTTGGTTGTTGTTGGGAGGAGCAGGGCACTCTCCTGAGAAACTGGACTTCTCAAAAGGTGGAGACAGCATCTCTTACATACGTCTGCAAATGTTGATTGATAGTCTAGCTGCTTGCTCATTTCACAAAAATGTTGCCAAATGACAAGGAAATAAAAGTCCTGTGTAAAGGAAAGCACTCCATGCCTGGAGCCTCAGTAGGCACTCTCAGTCAAAGAGCAAAGCCAAAGGTGACCGGGAATAACAGGCAGATATCTCAGCCTTCTCCAAGACTCGCCAAGGAGGCCCAAGCCAGCTACAAAGATAACCAGCCTGAAGCCCCCCCCCCCCCCAGTTTGGAAGCTCTGTATCACATTCAGAAATCTTATTTTCCACTTCTAGCCCGAAGTAACAAAAAACACTGATCATGCATTTATGAGAAATGAGAGCAAGCTGTAGGAAATTAAATTTTACGAGAAGGGCCCAGGGCTGGAGAGTTGGCTCTGTGGTTAAAAGCACTTCTTGTTGTTGCAAAGGGCCCAAACTCTATTCACATCACCCACATGGAGGCTCATCACCTCCTAGGGCACCAGGCACACATGAGATGCACAGATGTACACGCAGGCAAAACACTTACACATAAAATAATAAAAGTAAATCTAGATATTTTTAAAGAGAGGGGTCCAAGCTGAGGCCCGAGGGAGTGATTTCACTTTAATACTTTTGAGGAACAGATTTGAATACTGGGAAAGAGCATCGTACATACTAGCAGCACGCCAAGTTGAGAGTTCTTTTCGAAATCCAGTTCTCTGGAGAGCGGAACATTGTGGGAAAAATATGTGTAGGCTCAGAGTTGCTCTTACATACTGAACAAAATGGAGCTGGTCTTTTTAAAGGTGCACAAATTTTAAAGCCCCATAGTCTTAAAAAACAAACAAACAAACAAACAAACAAACAAACAAACAGATAAAGTAGAAAAATGGTCTCCACTTGGTTTTCTTCACTTTCCTAATATACCCAACTCACCTAACTACCCCTTCAGGCAGCTTAACAAAGTTTTCTTTACAGTTAAAACTTATGCCGGATGAGTAGTAAAGAATGAGCTATCACACAACTCTAGAAGGATATGAGGCTGGGGTTAAAATTTTCACATACTTTTCTTTCTTGTTTTACAGATAGGTAATTGAGGTACAGAGCAAGTTGGGAATCACAGGTTTTGTAACTCCTAGCTGCTATCATTGAGCTAATCCGTTTGGGGGTTGTCTTCAGATTTGGCCTGAGGTCTCACTCTTGGATTTAGAGTAAGTTTCACTCGCCAATACCACTAGGCAAGAGGAAGAGGAGTTGTTTACAATGAGCACTTGAGGCCACTGGACAGTGAGACAAGGATCCAGGTGCACCCAGCTATCAGCTCCAACAAGCATTTTCTTGTTTGGTTTTCTAGTGCCTCAGCCTCTCATCTTCATTGTTTGTAGCATGAACCAGGGTCACAGATTGGGACCCACCAACTTTGATTGGAGAAGATGCAGAGGAATGATTTGAAGGATGCCTAGCCATTGGCCCTGTGGCCTAAAGCACCAACATGATCTTGCTCTGCTGGAGAGCAGGCAAAAGCCTTTGGCCAACGTCGGGATTGACAGATGTTTACTCAAAAGATACTTCCATCTCAAAGTCAACAATTTACTAGTAAACCCAATGGGACACTGAAGCAAGTAGCTAAAAACACTATGATGAGAAGAAAGACAGCTAGCTTGCTTCTGCCCCTAGTCACTTTTAAGCATAGTATATTAGTCTTGCGTATGCAGGGAAAGGTGTTTGTTTTTTTCTCCACCAGGGTAGATTACCAACCTAAGCCATCTTGTACCAGTAGTGAACCTTCCTTACTATTGCCCCCCCCCTTTTTTTTTAGTAGTGAGAACCCTAGCCTTGCTTCCCTCAGGAGTTTCCAAGGACTGTACCTCTCAACTCCCCAATAAAAGGACCTCTAGTCATGTATGGCTCAGTGGTAAACTGGAAATGAAGGAGCAAGGTAATGGGCTTACTCTGAAGCACTTTAAACAGACTTTAGTTTGGATCCAGTGTTAGCAACTCTAGCTAAATCTGCCTCATCTGCTCAACTTAAACCTCAACCTTGCCTCTACTCAGGGTTTGAAGAGTGAGCTAGGGCTAGCAACCAATCCATACTTGCTCCTTTTTCCCATCGTAAGGGTCATCTGTTGTCCCAAGAAACCATACTGGGTCTTTATATCCCATAAAATGGTCTGGCTCCTTCCTGTCCTATCTGATGCCTTTTCTGGGCTAGAGAGATCCTTAATTTCCTGTGACTTCTACAAAAGTCTACGCTTTCTTCTTTCCTGTTCTGCCCACCCCCACCCCCACCCCAGCCTAGACCTCAGTTATTTGTTTCACTCTCAAAAACCCTTTGCCGGTCAGTCCTCCCAGACCCAGTTCCTAGGGAGACTTGGCTTCCCTTCAATGAGCTGAAGAAAGGACACAAACTATATACCTGGAGACACACCAAAACCTCAAAGCCACGGGATTCACAAAGATTGTATATTACCTGTTCTAGGACAGCCCAAACTCTACTTTCTCCCTATCTATTCCTTGACCTGTGCCAGAGAGCCCCTATTTGGAATTGTCTTGTAAACATCGAAATTACCTTTCTCTGGGACTTTCACTACTTCAGAACCTTAGACCCAATAAGCCATTACGTATACCTTCATGGCAGTGTTAGGTCTAACAACAACAACAACAACAACAACAACAACAACAAACCACTTGGGTTGCAGAGTACCTCCAAATACAAATTAATAGATTGTCAGGAATGAATGTCATGTAAGACATCGTATTAATAGGAATAAACAGTGTACCAACTTCCTTAAGTGTCCTCCCAGACTCGTTATTGGGCAAATGCTAGCTCATAAAGACAGTAGCAAAATACTAAGTTTATCCCTGCTTCATATTCCAGGGCTGTGACATAAGTGGCCATGAAACTCTGAATAGACTGAAGAAATTGAATGCAGGCAAAGATGTTTGGAATATCAAGATCTAAATTGTGACTTGGGCAAAGTATGGTGGCACATGCTTATAATCCTAGCACTGGAGAATTTGAAGCAGGAGGACTATCACAAGTAGAAAGCTATTGTGGGCTACCCAGCAAATTCTAGGTCACCCAAGGCTACATGGCAAGAGCCTGCCCAATAAACAGTAGCTTCAGAAATCTGAGGGTCTCAAGAAAGGTAATTCTGAGGATGAAATGTTTCTGTAAAATATTTACAAGAATGTAGTAGGGTGCTACTGGCTTCCAAAATAAAAACAGAGGCATTCTACAACGGCTCAGTATCAAAAATAACTTCAGTGAAATCATGATATACCACAACAAGGACCTGCGCCAAAGTATTCTCAGACCCTTGGGACATACCAAATTCCTTTCTGTCTCTTCCTGACCTATACTCTCCATAGTTTAAGCCAGTAACTCTAGCTCCTCAGTGGACCTAGTCTGTGTTGGCATACACACTAGCCACACCTCTGCAAAGACCACAGCACTACCGCCCCCTCCAGCTGCACTGTGAGGTATTGACCGGAAAGTCCCTGCCAGCCCTCCCCCTGAGTCTCCTATGATCACCTACTTTGAAGTCTGTTCCCCAGCAGTGAACCTCTTCCTGGTAAAATAGTGGTTTTTCCAAGTTTTATTGCATGCTCTTAAGGCCCCAGCGCTAGGCCTGATCACATCACATAAATACAGGGGCCTAATTTCAGCTCAGCCTCTACTGCTTCCCTTTAAATTTCCGCCTAAACTTTGCCACTGACCCTGAAGGCCACTAGCCTGCCTTAAACCACAAGACAACTCTCAGCAGGTGCTCCCCAACTCCCCAGTAACCAAGGCAACATCCTGAGGGCCTAGCCTGGCTGCTTTCCCAAGAGCCCCTAATCTGCATCAAAGCAGGAAAAAGGTGGTCCCAAGGAGTATTGAAACAGCCTTCCACCCAGAAGTTGTCCCATGGGGTCCAGGGACCCCTCCACTACAGGACCCTGTAGTCTAGGTTGTTATGGACTGCCATTTACAGCCGCTGAGTACACTCGAGATTTTCTCAAGTGGGCCCTGTATACTTCAGCAGTGCCAATGGGTCACAAGGTCTGAGGCACAAGAGTCCCAAAGCCCCTTCTGCCAGACAGCCCAACAAAGCTGCAAACAACACACCTCCTTGATTGTGGGAGGGCATGTCTAAAAGTAATCCACAGTGGGCATCCCAGAATTCAAGGTTTCGATTTCATTTGATCGTCCAAAAGGACCCTCTTTTGGAAGTTAGCAAGAGAGGACTCCCAGAACTCCAGGGGAAACACTATGTTGTCCACTTTTTCCCAAGTAGGGAACTTGAGCAGATGGTGTGCACACTTCCAGCTATCCTAACAGCTCGGAGGGGGGGGCAGTCAGATTTTCATGAAAGGATATCTCAAACTCCCGGCTAGGTCCAGAAACCTCTCATCAGAACAGCTGAGGGATTTCTGCAGAGAGAACAGTCTGAGTTTCCGGAGGTCACTGGAGGGTCTCCGTGCTAGGCAGTCTGCACACAGCCACGTGCCTGTAAGGTGAGGGCTATGTCTCCAACCCTGCCCAGTCTTAGGGATGCCCGAGTCAGTCCCAAGCCAAAGCTGGAGTGATGGGTCAACATTCTAACTTCAGGGAGAAAGAAGTCCCCATCCGATAACAGAGGTGTGGGGTTCCAGAAACCGCGCAGCTGAGGTGCGGGGACTGAGTCTCAGGACCCATTCTGTATCTCGTCTTCCTGCCTCTGAGGCTCGGCTTCCAGTGCTCAGCGAGCCGCTTACTCCCCGGGAACGGCAAGCAATATAGCACAGCCTGACTGGGCCGTACCCACAACAGGCAGAGACGCGCCCCCCCGCCCCTCCGCACTCCTCCCTTTCTCTCCCGCGACACACGCCTGCCATGTGTTGACTCTGAGCGAAGAGTCGTCAGGATTCCTGAAAGTGGGTTTTGACAGAAAACCACTCTGATCCCCGAAAGGAACAGGGGCTGCTGCGGGGACCCGTTGTTCGGTGTTTCTCTTGGAGCCCTTCAACCTTCCGACTGTCCTGTCTACATGACTTCGCTTCCCGCTCCCGCCCCCAAATCCTCCAAATATTTTCCCCAGCACACACGGGCAAAGTACTTTAAACAATCTAAAAGGTGAGTCTGGATTTGTCCCAGGGCAAAAAGTTCACTGCTCGCCTGTAAGCAATGAATGCTCCAGTTCTCACACCCCCCACCCCCCGGGACCACTTCAGCCTAGGTCTCCATTGCCCAAGCTGCCCAGAGCCCTGCAACCCATGCCCTAGCAAGAAGGAGTGAGAAAGGCGATTTGAAAGGTCCCCTTAGACCAACAGGTATGGGGATGACTGTGGGGGCGGACGGCCCTGTCCACAATGCCAGGTGGGGCACGTGGGCCACTCACCTGCTTGGAACTCCACTTGGCGATTTTTCTCTTTTTCCTCCTCTAGTAGCATAGAGTAGAGGATACCAACAGAGTTATGGATGCCGAAGATGGAGCCGTTGCACCAGGTGGCTGCAAACACCACTATCCAGCCGAAGCCACCTTCGGGAGGCTGAAAGCCACGCGCGGTGCCTCGGGTCTCCACAGTGGGCGTGGGCTCGGGTTCTTGCACTGGCTCAGCCTCAAAGCCCAGCTCCGGCAGGGGTGCAGGATCGGGTAGGGGCTGGGGCTCGGGCTCAGGCTGAGGCTCGGGCGGGGGCACTGGCACCGGCTCGGGCTCAGGCTCCGGTTCGGGCTCCGGCTCTGGCTCCGGCTCGGGCACAGGACTACACACCGGCTCCTGATATTCCTGGTTTGCCTCCTGACAGGGCCCCTCGGCTTCCTCGCTCGCCGGGCTTGGCAGCGCCATCGCGGCTAAGGGACTGACTGTGGCTTGCTGGAGGGAGCCGGAGGAGCTGTTGTCTGGCTGATACTTGTTTCTGCTGCTACTGCTCTTGCCACTCCGAGCACTGCTGCCGCCGCCGCCGCTGCCTGAGCCCCTGCCTCCTCCTCCTCCCAGCGCCCGAGCTGGCCAGCCTGTCCCGCGACAGACGGTCCCTCAAGCCCTCTCCTTCTCCTCCCCCGTCCAACCCCCCTCCTCGTCTCCCCACGTCATCTCTCTCTCCTCCCCCTCCTCCTCCCTCCCACCTCTTCCTCAACAGGCAGCCGCTACAACCTCGCTCTTCTCCCCAGCCCTTCCTCCTCTTACTCGCCTACCTACTCTAGCCGCTGCTGCCGCCCCAAACTTGCTTTTCAAATTACTGACTCCTATTCTTGTTCAGATGCTTGGAAGACGAATTAAATTAGCAAAAGGAGCAGAAACTACCCCTTTACCCTACCTTCTCCTCCCCGCAGGTCCCAGAACCCACAGATCAACCTCTAGCCTCGAAGGAAGACCCTGCCTGTTCCTTGAGTCCACTCCCTCTTGCTTTCAAGCAACTTGCAGCTAGATTGGTCCTGGGAACCCCAAGACTAGAGCTGGTCCGTGACAGACCCCACCCTGTCCTCGGGAGTCCCTGTGTTCCCACTTGGACTGGAGACCGGTGACCTAGAGGGTGCAGCCTGGGACAGAGGGTGGGCACAATCTTCTCAACCCTGGAACTTAGACCCCACAGACCCGCGCACCTCTCAGAGTCTCCCCCTACCCCCGCGCTTCCCGGCAAATCCCTGGCGGGACTGAGGGGAGGAGGCGCAGCGGGGCCCGCCCCTCCAGGCAGTCAATCAGGGCTTTGTTTGCGCCAACCTGGAGCCCAGAGGAGCCACAGAGGGCCGGGTCTAGGCTTGGCCAGGGCAGACTCTGGGCCAGGGGCCGGGCCAGGAAAGGAGGGAGGCACGAAGGCACCAGAGGGGGCCGGGCCCAGGCCCGGGCGGGACGCAGAGCACAGTTCAGGTTACTCTTGGTTCTCTGTTCCAGAGAGCAAGAAATGGGGTCCAGATCTAGCTGCCACTTTGGTCAAGGGCAGCCTAGCTCCTGACATCCTGATCAGGCTGGACCCTTGGGTCTGGACCTCTGCTTTTAAGAGTGCTGAGGGATATCTTTCCTCCACCACCTCTCTCTTACACCCACACTCCAGTCAGTAACCTCAGAGTCCCACTAAATGTCCAAGACTCAGTAAGGGAAAGTTTGGGGGAAGGGGACTCTTCTGCCTTGCTGGTGAGCCACTATGTACCAGCTCAACTCTCACCTACTTGGTGATTCCAAGCAACTCTGCCTCCCCTAAGGGTCTGCGCTTGTACTAGCAAAGAGGGTGAACGTCAGTTCCATTTTTTCCTCGGATCTGATTAACCTTTCTGCTAGGTGAAACTGCCTGCTGGCTGGAAACACAAATCAAGGCTCCTGGGCATCATCTGATGCCAATGAACATAGTCTTTAAGCACAATTGGGTAGCAGGCAGGACAGGGATGTCCTGTGGCTTGTGGTTCCATGAAAAAAAGCAAGCAAATTCACAGATCACAGGGTCACGCCAGTCCACAAAATAGGCATTGTGCAAATGAGTAGAGCAGCTCTCTTATTGACAGGTAGCAAACCTTATCACTTGCTTCTTGTGTCTTCCAAATTGAACCACAACTCAGATCAGTCATTTATTACTTTAAGATCATGAAGGAAGGCAAATAAAAAGTAAACTTTAAGGCAAGTCTTCACACAGAAAAGCCAGAAGCCCCCTACGATCTAACACAGGAATGTAGAACTTGTTGCTGAGATGAGGAAAGCTATCACCTAGCTAAGTCATGGCAGGGTTCTGGGGTAAGTTATTACAACGTGGGCTTTGGATATCGAGTGGGGTTTTTAACAGGTGGCTTGGAGGTGGTTTCCTGCTTTAGAGCCTGCCCTGACCCCGAGATACAGGGACACAGAATGACTCTACTCATAGAAAGAGGAAAGTGAAAGTTAATCAGGCCAAAAACTTAATATGTATGACGTTTCTCCCAGAGAACACTTGCATTTTGATAAAACTCCACAATGCTTCAGCCATGAGGAATGAGAAATCATCGATGTGCTGAGTGCTGAGGCTTAAGGCTTGCTTTCCAGCTATGGGACCCATCATTCACATTGCCAGCTGTCCTCTAGGACAGCTCTAGACTTGGTATCTACTCGCAAAGAACCTGACTGAGACCCTAAAAAGAGTTTGTTCCCAGTCCCAGAACTGAGTAAATCATGAAGTTCTGTACCTCATTTTGATTCCAGCTATCTAAATTCTATTTCCCTTTTGGTTTGAATGGGTTTTGAGATCACAGGAATGGGGATGCAGAGGGTGGAGGCGTGGCAACACTCACTGAGGTTCTCCTGTAAACCTAGCACCATGCTAGGCCCTCTGCATACATAATGTCATATAATATTCACAGCAATGAGGAAACAGGACCCAAGAGGTTAAGTCAATTAAGTTTACAAAGCCAGTAAGAGGTAGAACAGGTATCTTTGCCCATTTGTGTGAATTTCAAAGTATGTGCCCCACCCAGGAGACAGGGTTATGTAACCCATCATTCTAGTAACCCATGCAGGGCATACCGGTCCTCCCCTCTTTTGAAGGTACAGGTGCTTTTTAATGGCTAGAGTGCTGATAGTGTGGAGACCTGGGTTCTATTTATGGTTATTTCACTGTAGCTAGTGTGACCTTAAGCAATTTGTTTCCTTATCTGCAATATACACCTCTGTCTACTTCACAGAATTAGTAAATGTAATACTGAGAGTTATAAGCTTTACTTGGTATACACAGGTGTTACAATTTCAATAAGTATCTTCTAAAAGTCAGTGCATCAAAGGCCTGGTTGCCAGCTTGTGGCAGTGTTGGGAGATAGTGGAACCTTGGTGAGGTAGCGCCTTGTGGTAGAAAGTTAAGTCATTGGGAGCATGCCCTCAAGGTAAATATTGAGACCATGGCTCCTCCCTTCCTGTCTTTCTGCTTCCTGGCTGCCATGAAGTAAGCATGTTCTCTGCCATTTTCTACTCCATGATCTACTATAATGACACAGGCCCAAAGGCAGTGGCATTATATGACTATGAACTAAAGTCTCTGAAACAATGGGCTAAAATGACCCTTCCTTCCTTAAAAGCTGACTATCCTCAAATATTTTGTCATAGATAATAGAAAGTTTAACCCAAGAGTGCCAGTGAAGGTTTCTTGAGTCAGAGATGTATCCTCGTTGCATCCTGGAGAAAAAAGTGGTAGTGATAGTATAGAAAGTGGCTTGGAGTAATTAGAGGTATAGAAACAGAAATCAGGTATGTGATTTTTTTCCCATAAATCTCTAAATCTGTCTTGGTCAACAGACATCAGGGTTAACAGATCTTTATAAAAGATTTATTTATGCATGTATTTTATGTGATGAGTGCTCTATTTGCATGTATGCCTGCATGACAGAAGATCCATATAGATGGTTTTGAGCCACCATGTAGTTGCTGGAAATTGAACTCAGAACCTCTGGAAGAGGAGCCAATGCTCTTAAACTCTGAATTATCTCTCCAGCCACAACAGGTAACACATCTTTAAAGAATATTTACTATTTGTAGAATCTTCCATTTTGCCAGGCTCAGGAGTAAGTAGCCAAGAGTCCCTGTAATGCTATTTGACTTGTGCAACTTTGGACTGTGGAAATGCCTCTGTGAATGTTTACACTGTTATTGCAAGTAAGAGAACACATTTTCCTTCTGTTCTTAGCAGACTCAAGCCTGAAGTGGAATCATTCCAAATAGTTATGCCTTTTATTCCTTGTAAGAGAGAAAAACGGTGATATTTCCCCAACTCAGAAGCACCTTAGAATCACTTAGATGGTTTGGTAAAAGAGTGACTCCTGGGTTCCCAGCAGCCAATAACTTCTGAACATAATATTTAGAAGTAGAGCCTAAAACACATAGTTTTTATCAAGGCTTCTAGTCATACTGATTTACTGCCTGATTTGAAACCATTGAACTAAAACAATGGTTCTCCAACATTTGGATCTTAAGGACTAGTAAAGTTTCTCTCCAATGTCTGTGACCCCAACATAATGTCAATTTTATATGTCTTCTGGGGATGTATATCCTCACTAGCATGGCATCAGTGAAATGATATTTTAACATGAGACTATAGAAATGTACAAAGAACATAGTCTTTAAGTGGGAAAATCTTTCCTAAAAGAAGTCAATTGGCAACAATATTTTCTCATGAACTAGTAGACCCAGAATATCAGACTGTCACAGGCATGCAGGAGGACATTTAGGGTTCCTTGGACTAAACAGCCTCTGATAGACCATTCTATTGCTCAAGTTTTCTATTTTATGTGAAAGATATTCCCTCACCGTACGTGTTTCCTATTTAATAGAGTTTTGTGGCTAAAATGTAACTCAATGGGCATTATCATTATTCCTATGCCCTATGTCCAAATCATCTTACTACTTGAGAATAGATGGTACATTGAGAGTATGGTCAAGAAGGCCTTCCCCTCCTTCACTCTGCCTTATTCATCTTTATAAGGGCAACTTAAGACTTCTGATGATGCAGCATTACCTTGGCTCTAATAGCCAAGTAGAATTGATTGTGGAAAGGAGCTCTTGTAGTATCTGTAACAACGGCAGTGAAACATCCAAAGGCAGAGAAGACTTTGGTTTCATTGTCCATAAACAAGGAGGGTATTGATGGGAACCCACATTACTGGGAAATGAATTTGAATGTTGACACCTTCTGATGGCCAGAGTGGAAGCATGGAAGAGAAAAGATACTGGACATAGTTTGGTTTCAGTTCAAGCCAGAAGGCAATTCATAATAATAGGTGCATTAAAAACAAATCAATTGACCATATGCACAGAGCCTGCTTCCTGAATGCCAAGAAGAAGCAGTCTGTTCAATAGTGAGCCTATTATTAGAACAGACATGGAGGGGAAAAGATGACAGAAGCACCAGGAGCATTATGGAAGAGAAAGAGGTAGGAAATACTTATCTCCATCCTAGCATGAGGAAAGTCTAAAGTGAAAGAATAAACTGGTTTAACCATTTCTTGATCATAGTCAAGGGAAAAAATGTAGCTTTTTAAAAGCCTTTTGTTAATTTATGTTTAGCAGTCATTCAATAAATACTTATTAACTCCATTTAGACCCCATATAAGTGCAGATTTCAGGAAGATTCTGCAGTAGTGTCTATATAGTCTTTTCAAGTCTTTAGTCTTCACCATGTTTCCTCCTCTACTCTGCCCTCCCATGTCCCCTCATTTAACCCTTCCTGTTCTATTACTTTCTTTTTCCCCTCCACAGTACTTTTATTCTAACTCTTTCATTGAACACCCCTGTGACTCCTTTTTGGTTTTCTGCTCTCTTTGGGTACTTCAATATATATATATATATATATATATATATTCAATCAAAACTGGCATCCACATATGAAAGAGAAGATGTGGTGTTTATCTTTCTGGGTCTGGGTTATCTCACTTAGAATTATTTCTTGTAAATTTCACAATGGATTTTTATTTACAATGGAATAATAGTCAATTTTGTATCTAAAGCACATTTTCATTAGCCATTCATCCATCGATGGACATATAGATTGTTTACATTTCCTGGTTATTGTAAACAGAGCAGCAATGGATGAGTAAGTAAGAATAAGGATGTGTAAGTATTTCTGTAGCAGAATATAGAGTCCTTTGGCTCTACACTAAAGAGTGATATAGCTGGGTCATGTGGTAGTTTGATTTATAGCTTTTTTGGGAAACTGCTACATTGGATTACATAGTGGGCTACACCAGCTGGCATTCTAACCAATGCTGAATACCTTCTCCAGATACCACAGGCTAACAAATGAAAAGTCCAGTAAGTCTATTAGTATGTCTACTCTACTGGAAAGTAATAAAATGCTCCCTCAATCATTTTTACACTCATAAATTGGTGTATCTGTCAACCTTTATCTGAGAAGCTTTTTTTCAGTAGATAGTGATTCACACAGTGATCCATAAATGTACAATATACAAACAATAACAGGCTATAAGTTCCTAAGCTCTAAATGAGATATTTATATCACACACCACCAACCCCAAGGCTCAAGGATCATTATGAAAGAGTGGATAGACTGCAAGACTCAGAGGAAGCAACTATCAGGAGCAAAGCAGTGTTTGTCAGAAATGACAATGCAGTTCTACACATGAGTTCACAGCAGCTGGGACTGTGTGTACAAGAATAGAACAAGATTAAGCCAGACAAAAATCTCACCTTGGATAAGGGAGAGGCTCAAGAAGTCACACCCCTATCTGAAGAGGTATTGGAAACTGGTGGTTGCTGATAGAAGAATTCTTCAGAGACTTGGGACCATCTACTGGTTTCACTCTGTAGCTTAGACTGGCCTGGAACTTGCTGTGTATCCCAGGCTGGCTTTGAACTTATAATGTTTCGGTCTTAGCCTCCCAAGAGTTGTGATTATAACCCCTCAATACCACACTGGGCTCCAGCTCTTTATTTTACAAATAAGAAAACTGAAGCCTGAAAAGGGCAAAAAACTTACTTAGGTGATATCTACATTACCCAATTTCCCTTCTAATTACAGTAAGTTGGTATAGAAAATAATATAATGGGGGCTGGTGAGATGGCTCAGCGGGTAAGAGCACCCGACTGCTCTTCCGAAGGTGATAAGTTCAAATCCCAGCATCCACATGGTGGCTCACAACCATCCGTAACAAAATCTGGCGCCCTCTTCTGGGGTGTCTGAAGACAGCTACAGTGTACTTACATATAATAAATAAAATAAATCTTTAACAAAGAAATAATAATATAATGTAAAACACAAACATCTAAAATAAAGCCATTGTTTTACAATGGTCAGGCTTTACAATGATAATGAACAATGGGAAACCTTGTGAGGTCAATGAAGGGTCAGAGACAGTAGGAAAAGGAATGTTCCTTAACACCTGCCGGGGCTTCTTTCAGCTGGACTTTGGGGGCATTGCATTTGATGGGTTTTTAATCTTGTTTTGGTCAATTTAGGAAATGTCTGTCCTTATAATACCTTTCTGCCTGTTTCTCTTAAGTTTGGCCATTTACGGATTAAGCATTTCCAGTCTAGATAAAGAGGTGATTTACACACATTTAGAAAGATAATTCTTCTTGTGCTAACTAGTGAAAATACTACCTGCTAAAAATACTCAGGAGACCTAAGAGCAGTTATTTCTGGATGAGGCTCATGGTAGCATAGAGAGGTAGAGTTGGTGTTTTGTACATTCTCAAATAGTACATATATAACCTCCAGAGTGAGTTCTCAGACTCCAAAACAGCCACCAGTGCCAGAACCATAAGACCTTCAAAACATTTCTCACCCCCAAAGAAGATCCTACATACCACGAGATAGAGGAATGAAAGAGTATTGGGCTTTGGACCAGAATCAGATATCCCCAGCCAAGTTGGATGGAGACTGACCAGTATGCTTTGGCCCAGGGGCCAAGTTTCAAGTATAACTTGCTGACCCTGCAGATAAGGAAAGCTAGTTAAAAAGACCACAAAAAAAAATCATTCAAATAGAGCCAGGGCAACAGTACAAGGGGCAGAGGTGAGGAAGTTGGTAGAGTGGAAGGACAGAGAGGAGGTGGTTTATTTTTCACCTTCAGTACATATTTACAGAGTTCTCTGTGCCAGATTAAATGCACTTTTCCAGGGGCCTCTTTCTGGATAGAGGAGGAGTCAAAGGGAGAATTTTGTTGAAACTTCTTGAGATGTTAATCCACTTGCCCAAGGTCATACTGTGAATGGAACCCAGTTTAGTTTTCTGGCTTAGTTCTTAGCCAAGGACACGCCTCTTTATACCATCCTACTTTCTAGTACTTTGAATTTACACTCTTCAGGGATGTTGTTTTTGTGTATCTTTACCTGGTTTGGCTATTCTATTGATTCTGCCTTCACCGGAGGACCTTGGAAGTTCTCCTTTTATTTCATTTGTTCAAATAATTTAAGAAGGATTGGCTAGAGATTGTCTTTGAAAGTCTGGAAGAATTCTTTTTTTTTTTTTTAAGATATAATCATGTAATTTTTTTATTATTCAGCTTGTTTATATGGTAGATTACATTTATTGATTTTCTTTTAAAAATGTTTTTATTAGATATTTGCTTTATTTACATTTCAAATGCTATACCGAAAGTTCCCTATACCCTCCCCCCTCTCCCCACCCTGCTTCCCTACCTACCCACTCCCAGTTCTTGGCCCTGGCATTCCCCTGTACTGGGGCATATAAAGTGTGCAAGACCAAGGGGCCTCTCTTCCCAATGATGGCCGACTAGGCCATTTTCTGCCACATATGCAGCTAGAGACATGAGCTCTGGGGGTACTGATTAGTTCATAATGTTGTTCCACCTATAGGGTTGCAGACCCCTTCAGCTCCTTGGGTACTTTTCCTAGCTCCTCCATTGGGGGCCCTGTGCTCCATCCCATAGATGACTGTGAGCATGGACTTCTGTATTTGCCAGGCACTGGCACAACCTCACACGAGACAGATATATCAGGGTCCCTTCAGCAAAATCTTGCTGGCATATGCAATAGTGTCTGGGTTTGGTGGCTGATTATGGGATGGATCCCCGGGTGGGGTGGTCCTCTGGATGGTCCATTCTTTCGTCTTAGCTCAAAACATTGTCTCTGTAACTCCTTCCATGGGTGTTTTATTCCTCATTCTAAGAAGAAACAAAGTATCCACACTTTGGTCTTCATTCTTCTTGATTTTCTTGTGTTTTGCAAATTGTATCTTGGGTATTCTAAGTTGCTGGGCTAATATCCACTTATCAGCGAGTGCATATAATGTGTGTTCTTTTGTGATTGGGTTATCTCACTAAGGATGATATCCTCCAGATGCATCCATTTTCCTAATAATTTCATGAATTCATTGTTTTTAAGTGTTGAGTAGTATTCCGCTGTATAAATGTACCACATTTTCTGTATCCAGTCTTCTGTTGAGGGACATCTGGGTTCTTTCCAGCTTCTGTTATTATAAATAAGGCTTCTATGAACATAGTGGAGCATGTGTCCTTATTACCAGTTGGAACATCCTCTGGGTATATGCCCAAGAGATGTATTGCTGGATCTTCTGGTAGTACTATGTCCAAATTTCTGAGGAACCACCAGACTGACTTTTAGACTGGTTGTACAAGCTTGCAATCCCACCAGCAATGAAGGAGTGTTCCTCTTTCTCCACATCCACGCCAGCATCTGCTGTCAGCTGAATTTTTGATCTTAGCTATTCTGACTGGTGTAAGGTGGAATCTCAAGGTTGTTTTGATTTGCATTTCCCTGATGATTAAGGATGTTGAACAATTTTTCAAGTGGTTCTCAGTCCTTCGGTATTCCTCAATTGAGAATTCTTGTTTAGCTCTGTACCATATTTTTTTAATGGGGTTATTCATTTTTCTGGAGTCCAGCTTCTTGAGCTCTTTGTAGATATTGTATATTAGTCCCCTGTCAGATTTATGATTGGTAAAAATCCTTTCCCAATCTGTTGGTGGCCTTTTTGTCTTCTTGACAGTGTCTTTTGCCTTACAGAAGCTTAGCAATTTTATAAGGTCCCATTTGTCAATTCTTGATCTTAGACCACAAGCCATTGCTGTTCTGTTTAGGAATTTTCCCCCATATCTTCAAGGCTTTTCCCCACTTTCTCCTCTATAAATATCAGTGTCTCTGCTTTTATGTGGAGTTCTTTGATCCACTTAGACTTGAGCTTTGTACAAGGAGATAAGAATGGATCAATTCACATTCTTCTACATGATAACAACCAGTTGTGCCAGCATCATTTGTTGAAAATGCTGTCTTTTTTTCCACTGGATGGTTTTTAGCTACCTTGTCCAAGATCAAGTGACCATAGGTGTGTGGATTCACTTTTTGGTCTTCAATTCTATTCCATTGATCTACCTGTCTGTTGCTGTACCAATACCATGCAGTTTTTTATCACAATTGCTCTGTAGTACAGCTTAATGTCAGGCATGGTGATTCCCCCAGAGGTTCTTTTATTGTTGAGAATAGTTTTTGCTATCCTGAGTTTTTTATTATTCCAGATGAATTTTCAAATTGCCCTTTCTAACTCAGTGAAGAATTGAGTTGGAGTTTTGATGAGGATTGCATTGAATCTGTAGATTACTTTGGGAGGATAGCCATTTTGAGCATATTAATCCTGCTAATCCATGAGCATGTTAGATCTTTCCATCTTCTGAGATCTTCAATTTCTTTCTTTAGCGACTTATTATCATACAGATCTTTCACTTCCTTAGTTAGAGTCACACCAAGGTATTTTATATTATTTGTGACTATTGTGAAGGGTGTTGTTTCCCTAAATTTTTTCTCGGCCGGTTTATCCTTTGGGTAGAGAAGGCCATTGATTTCTTTGAATTAATTTTATATCCAGCTACTGCATTGAAACTGTTTATCAGGTTTAGGAGTTCTCTGGTGGAATTTGTGGGGTCACTTATATATACTATCATATCATCTGCAAATAGTGATATTTTGACTATATCCTTTCCAATTTGTATCCCCTTGATCCCCTTTGGTTGTCGAATTGCTCTGGCTAGGACTTCAAGCATTATATTAAATAGGTAGTGAGAAAGTGGGCATCATTGTCTAGTCCCTGATTTTAGTGGGATTGCTTCAAGTTTCTCTCCATTTAGTTTGATGTTGGCTACTGGGTTGCTGAATATTGCTTTTATTATGTTTAAGTATGGGCCTTGAATTTCTGATTTTTCCAAAACTTTTATCACGAATGGGTGTTGGACTTTGACAAATGCTTTCTCAGCATCTAACGAGATGATCATGTGGTTCTTGTCTTTGAGTTTGTTTATATAGTGAATTACGTTGATGGATTTCCATATATTAAATCATTCCTGCATTCCTGGGATGAAGCCTACTTGTTCATGATGGATGATCATTTTGATGTGTTCTTGGATTCGGTTTGCGAGGATTTTATTGAGTATTTTTGCATTGATATTCATAAGGGAAGTTGGTCTGAAGTTCTCTTTCTTTGTTGGGTCTTTGTGTGGTTTAGGTATCAGAGTAACCGTGGCTTCATCGAATGAATTGGGTAGAGTACCTTCTGTTTCTATTTTGTGGAATAGTTTGAGAAGAGTTGAAATTAGGTCTTCTTTGAAGGTCTGATAGAACTCTGAACTAAACCCATCTGTTCCTGTGCTTTTTTTGGCTGGAAGACTATTGATGACTGCTTCTATTTCTTTAGGGGAAATGGAACTGGTTAATTGGATTGTTAATCTGATCCTGGTTTAACTTTGGTACCTGGTATCTGTCTAGGAAGTTGTCCATTTCAAACAGGTTTTCCAGTTTTGTTGTGTATAGCCCTTTGTAGTAGGATCTGATGATGTTTTGGATTTCCTCAGGTTCTGTTGTTATGTCTCCTCTTTCATTTCTGATTTTGTTAATTAGAATACTGACCCTGTGCCCTCTAGTTAGTCTGGCTAAGGGTTTAATCTATCTTGTTGATTTTCTCAAAGAACCAGCTCCTGGTTTGGTTGATTCTTTGAATAGTTCTTTTTGTTTCCATTGGTTGATTTCAGCCCTGAGTTTGATTATTTCCTGCCGTCTACTCCTCTTGGGTGTATTTGCTTCCTTTAGTTCTAGAGCTTCTAGGTGTGCTGTCAGGCTTCTAGTGTATGCTCTCTCTAGTTTCTTTTTGGAGGCACTCAGGGCTATGAGTTTTCCTCTTAGGACTGACTTCATTTGGTCCCATAAGATTGGGTATGTTGTGGATTCATTTTCATTAAACTCTAAAAAGTCTTTAATTTCTTACTTTATTTCATCCTTGACCAAGGAATCATTGAGTAGAGTGTTGTTCAGTTTCCATGTGAATGCTGGCTTTCTATTATTTATGCTTTTATTGAAGATCAGCCTTAGTCTGTGGTGATCTGATAGGATGCTTGGGATAATTTCCATATTTTTGTATCTATTAAGGCCTGTTTTGTGACTGATTATATGGTCAGTTTTGGAGAAGTTACCATGTGGTGCTGAGAAGAAGATATATGCTTTTGTTTTAGGATAAAATGTTCTGTAGATATCTATTAAATCCATTTGTTTCATGACTTCTGTTAGTGTCCATGTGTCTCTGTTTAGTTTCTGTTTCCAGGATCTGTCCATTGGTGAGAGTGGGGTGTTGAAGTCTCCCACTATTATTGTGTGAGGTGCAATGTGTGCTTTGAGCTTTACTACAGTTTCTTTAATGAATGTGGCTGCTCTTGCATTTGGAGCATAGATATTCAGAATTGAGAGTTGATCTTGGTAGATTTTACCTTTGATGAGTATGAAGTGCCCCTCCTTATCTTTTTGATAACTTTGGGTTGAAAGTGAATGTTATTTGATATTAGAATGGCAACTCCAGCTTGTTTCTTCTGACCATTTGCTTGGAAAATTATGTTCCAGCCTTTCACTCTAAGGTAGTGTCTGTCTTTTTCCCTGAGGTGGGTTTCCTGTAAGTAGCAAAATGTTGAGTCCTGTTTGTGTAGCCAGTCTATTAGTCTATGTCTTTTTATTGGGGAATTGAGTCCATTGATATTAAGAGATATTAAGGAACAGTAATTGTTGTTTCCTGTCATTTTTGTTTTTAGAGTTGGGTTTCTGTTCTTGAGGCTGTCTTCTTTTAAGTTTGTTGAAGGATTACTTTCTTGCTTTTCCTAGGGTGTAGTTTCCATCCTTGTTTGGTCTTTTCCCGTTATTATCCTTTGAAGGGCTGGATTCGTGCAAAGATATTGTGTGAATTTGGTTTTGTCATGGAATACTTTGGTTTCTCCATTTATGGTAATTGAGAGTTTTGCTGGGTATAGTAGCCTGGGCTGGCATTTGTGTTCTCTTAGGGTCTGTATAATCTCTGTCCAGGATCTTCTGGCTTTCATAGTCTCTGGTGAGAAGTCTGGTGTAATTCTAATAGGCCTGCCTTTATATGTTACTTGACCTTTTTCCCTTACTGCTTTCAATATTCTGTCTTTATTTAGTGCATTTGTTGTTCTGATTATTATGTGTCTGGAGGAATTTCTTTCCTGGTCCAGCCTATCTGGAGATCTGTAGGCTTCCTGTGTGTTCATGGGCATGTCTTTCTTTAGGTTTGGGAAGTTTTCTTCTATAATCTTGTTGAAGATATTTGCTGGCCCTTTAAGTTGAAAATCTTCATTCTCGTCTACTCCTATTATCCCTAGGTTTGGTCTTCTAGTTGTGTCCTGGATTTCCTGGATATTTTGAGTTAGTATCTTTTTGCATTTTGCATTTTCTTTGATTGTTGTGCCCATCTTCTCTATGGAATCTTCTCCACCTGAGATTCTCTCTTCCATGTCCTGTATTCTGTTGCCATCTATGGTTCCTGATTTCTTTCCTAGAGTTTCTATCTCCAGAATTCTTTCACTTTGCGTTTTCTTTATTGTTTCTATTTCCATTTTTAGGTCTTGGATGGTTTTGTTCAATTCCATAACCTGTTTGGTTGTGTTTTCCTGTAATTCTTTAAAGGATTTTTGTGTTTCCTCTTTAAGGACTTCTACCTATTTAGCAGTGTTTTCCTGTGATTCTTTAAGGACTTCTACCTGTTCAGCAGTGTTCGCCTGTATTTCTTTATGTGAGTTATTAATGCCCTTCTTAAGTTCCTCTACCAGCATCATGAGATATGATTTTGAATCAGAATCGTGCTTTTCGGGTGTGTTGGGTTATCCAGGATTGGCTGAGGTGGGAGTTCTGGGTTCTGATGATGGTGAACAGTCTTGGTTTCTGTTGGTAAGATTCTTATATTTGCCTTTCACCATCTGGTAATCTCTCGTGTTAGTTGTTATAGTTGTCTCTGACTGGAGCCTATTCCTCCTGTGATTCTATTAGCCTCTGTCAGCTGTCCTGGGAATCCAACTCTCTTCTCAGTCTCAGTGGTCAGAGTACTCTCTTCAGGCAAGCTCTCCTCTTGCAGGGAAGGTTCAGAGAGGTCTGGCGTTCAGACCTGCCTCCTGGCTGAAGATGAAGGCCCAAAACAGGGCCTGTCCCAGAAGCTGTGTAGCTTCTGCAGTCTGCTTGCTCACGCTCCACAGTCTGCAAGCTGATCTGTGCAGACTGGTCTCAGAGGGACATGGGAAACAAGTTGGATCCCTCACCTGCTCTGGGGGGTCAGAGCCCTCCCAGGCAGCCACCTCTCCTCTGGCAGGGACGGTGCTCTGATGTGTGGAGCCTGAAACAGTGTCTGCCCCAGAAGCTGTGTTGCTTCTGCCTGTCCCAGAAACTGTGTCGCTTCTGCAGTCTGCTTGCTCACCCTCCACAGTCTGAGAGCTGATCTGCGCAGACTGGTCTCAGAGGGACCCAGGAGACAAGATGGCTCCCTCACCTGCTCTGGGGTTCAGAGCCCTCCCAGGCAGCCACCTCGCCTCTGGCGGAGAAGGTGCCTGGTTGTCTGCAGCCCAAAACAGGGCCTGTCCCAGAAGCTGTGTTGCTTCTGCAGTCTGCTCACTCACCCTCTGCAATCCTGGAAGAATTCTATTGTGAGTTTCTCTGTGCTTGGATTCTTTTTAATTGGAAGGCCTTTTTATTATTGTTTCAGTCTCTTCATTTCTTGTGGGTCTGTTTAGATTGATGAGCTCTTCTTGGTTTAAATTTTATATTTTAGATTAATTTTAAAATTAATTGGTTATAATGTTTCCCTGTTCATTTTTAATCTGTTAATTTGGTTCTCCTTTTTTCTGTTAGTTGAACCAAAGATATATTAATTTTGTTTATCTTTTCAAAGGATCCGCTCTTAAGTTTCATTGATTTCTTGTACTGTTTCCATTTCATTAATTTCTGCTCTGATTTTTATTATTTCTTGCCATGTGCTGTGTTTTGTTTGGAGTTTGGCTTGTTCTTGTTCATTAGGTCATTTATTTTGGCTCCTTCTGATTTTTAAATATAGGTACTTAAAGCTTTATATTTTCCACACAGTACTGTTTTTAATGTATTCCAAATATTTTTCCTTTGTGTGTGTGTGTGTGTGTGTGTGTGTGTGTGTGTGTGTGTGTGTGTGTGTGTGTTGTGTTTCACTTTAATTTAGTGTCAGGAATTTAAATTGATTTCATAATGTCTTTTTTGACTCATTCATCATCTAGTAATGAGTTATCCAATCTTCATGTGTTTGTGTATTTAGTACATATTTATTTGCTGTCAATTTTAAGTTCAATTGGAAAAAGCAGCTTCCTAATAAACATATCTATCTATCTATCTATCTATCTATCTATCTATCTATCTATCTATCTCTATGTATATATACATATCTCTATCTATCTCTATATATCTGTCTCTATCTTTATCTACCTACCTATCTATCCATATATATATACATATCTATCTATCTATCTATCTATCTATCTATCTATCTATCTATCTATCTATCTATCTATCTCTGGTTTGGGTTGGCTCATTTCACAAGCAGAGAAATAACTTATCAGGTTGATGTTTCTCTGTATCTTTAATTCATGTTAAGTTCACTTTTTGTAGAATTGTGTCCACCAGAATTTGGTGCATATGTTTAGAATTGTAATTTCTTCTTGCTTAACTGTCCTCTTCACTGGAGTGAAATGTGTCATTTTTAAAAATCTTATCTGGATAGTTTTAACTTGAAGTCTATTTTGTCAGATATTGGGATAGCAATACTTGCTTGTTTCCTGGAATATTTTGTCCATTCTTTCACTCGAGGGTAGTGACTATCTTTAAAGCTAAGGTGAGTTTTATTGTTGTTGTTGTTGTATACAAAAGTTAGATGGATTTTGTTTCTTGACCCATTCAGCTAGCTTGTGTCTCAATCTATGAGTATAGAAAAAATCATCAGGAATTAGTTTAATACTGTGCACATTTAGCAGAATAATAATATTAGGCTCTCCCCTAGGGCCTATGACATGTCTAGCCACAGGTTTTTGGCCCCGTTAACACTGCCAAGTATGGATTTCACCTGTTTGAGCATGTATATTGCCACTTTTCTCATAATAGTCAGTAAAAAGAAACAGCCAATATGTCCATCAAATGATGGACATCAAATGTTGTACATTTGTGCAACAAAATTCTATTCAGCAATTAAGAAAAATAAAATTATGAAAATCCAGGTAAATGAATAAAAATAGAAATGATTGTCATGACTGAAGTAACCCAGCCCCGGAGAAGCAAATACCACATATTTCCTCTCCTATATGGATACTAACTTCGTTCAGATATCATATTCAGATGCACATATGCACACATACACAAATATACATATCATATTCAGATATGTATATTTCATTTGGAATGTCCATAGAGATTAGGAAACTAGTACGGGGCTGTAGGGTACAAAGGGATCTTTGAAGGGACAGGATATAAAGGGGAAAAGTAGATTAATGAAACAGGAATGATTAATTGGGGTGGGAAAATGGAAGGGTATGTCAAGGAGGAGATACAGGGAGGGATAACTAACACTAAGATCTTTTGAATATCTCACGTGGAAAACTACTGGTAGCATCATCTTAATACATATAAAAATAGGTGTAATGGAGTTACTCTACAATTGTTAGCAAATAAAAATCTCAGTACTAGGAATAGATTACTTTGTCTTGAATTGATGGCTAATGGGGCACAGTGGTTCTCCCAAGCATTAGGGGTTATTGCTAATACTCTTGGTTACTCTCCAGAACTTGATAGTAAAAGTCTATTGAAAAGATCACATACTTGCAACATGGATAAATCAAGCTGGCATTCACCTGGAAGCTTTGATCTTACTGTCTAGTTTTCATAGTGCTGGTAGGGGTCGGGGCTGGGGATACTCTGCATACCTCAGGAGGAGAAAAGAAATCATTATTCTCATTCAGCTGTGACTTCTGTGGTCTACAGTTTACAACTGGCCTGGCAAGATATTCCCATTGGTGCGATAGTGAAATGAATCTTATGATGGTAACCAACCATTTTCTGATTTGTTTTGCATTATAAAACAGTGTCTCTGCCATGTAACTCATGTTGGCCTCAAACTCAACCACATAAATGCTGAAATTACAGGTATTTGCCATCTTGGTTTTTTATATTTATTTTGCTATCTACCTATCTACCATTTCCTTTGCTTTAAGCTTTTCAGTTTTATTAAAGAATGATAGACAAACATCTTTCTCTACACTGGGGCAATAGGAAGGGATCCCTGAGGGTGAAACTTCAGCCACTAAAGGTTTCAACTAATGAAGATGAAAATTCACTAGAAAAAGAAAGTGGAAAAAGCCATTAAAAGAATTCTCTGCTTAAAACTAACTGCCTTAAGAACTATTTTCCCAGAATCTGCATACAGAGACCACTAAAGCTATAATTCAAGAAACCTATGCTTCATCTTGAGTTGGCAGCAGAAACTTAACAGCATTATTCCTGCAGTACTGGATTTACAGGCACAAAGTATTCAAGAGTAAGGATATCATAGAAGCCTGTGTCAAAATCCCAAAAAGACACTGAAGTCAGGCAGTATGTAGTAGAGCTGTATTCCTTATAAGGAGGCTCTGAAATACCATTGCATGAAGTTTGGAAAATTAAGTCTGTTAGATAGGAGACCCCGGGATGCTGAAAATGCCAGAACTATAGAATATCTTCTGAGGAAAACTGAAATCAAGCTGTATAGTTGACCCAACAGAGGAGATAACTATACTGTAGGTGACAAAGATGACGGGATGGTGCTGCTGAAGGCCACAGGAGCCCAGATAATTTCATCATAAGTTGCAAATGGCAAGAAATCGGCTATAGAACTGGTAACAAGGACACATGCTCCACTATGTTCATAGCAACCTTATTTATAATAGCCAGAAGCTGGAAAGAATCCAGATGTCCCTCAACAGAGGAATGGATACAGAAAATGTGGTACATTTACACAATGGAGTACTACTCAGCTATTAAAAACAATGAATTTATGAAATTCTTGAGTAAATGGATGTATCTGGAGGATATCATCCTGAGTGAGGTAACCCAATCACAAAAGAAGTCACTTAATATGCACTCACTGATAAGCGGATATTAGCCCAAAAACCTAGAATACCCAAGATACAATTTCGAAAACACAAGAAAATCAAGAAAGACCAATGCGTGGATACTTCATTCCTCCCTATAATAGGGATTAAAATATGCATGGAAGGAGGTGCAGATACAAAGTTTGGAGCTAAACGAAAGGATGGACCATCCAGAGAGTGGCCCACCTGGGTGGTCCATCACATAATCAGCCACCAAATGCAGACACTACTGCACACACCAGCAGGATATTGCTGAAAGGACCCTGATATAGCTGTCTCCTGGCAGGCTTTGACAGTCCCTGACAAATACAGAAGTGGATGCTCACAACCATCTATAGGGCAGAACACAGGGTCTCCAATGTAGGAGCTAGAGAGTACCCAAGAGCTGTAGGGGTCTGCAACCCTATAGATGGAACAACAATATGAACTAATCAGAACCCCCAGAGCTCATGTCTCTAGCTGCATATGTATTAGAAGATGGCCTAGTTGGCCATTATTTGGGAAGAAAGGCCCTTGGTCTAGCAATGTTTATATGTCCCCAGTACAGGGGAATGCCAGGGCCAAATAGTGGGAGGGGGAAAGTAGGGGAGCAGGCTGGGGGGCGGGTATAGGGGACTTTTGGGATAACACTTGAAATGTAAATGAAGAATTTCTAAAAAAAAAAAAAAAGAAAGAAAGAAAGAAAGAAATTGGCTATAGGAATTGTTATTCACCCTACTGGGTTTTAGTCATGTACTAGTGTGGTCTTTCCTTGCCACCCTTCCATTTCCTTTCTTGCAATGGTAATATTTATTCTGTGCCATTGTATAATGGAAATGTTTAACATCTTTATTTTATGGGGGCTCACAAAAGATTGCCTCAAGTCTCAGAAGAAACATCGAACTGTTGAACTATGTGAGACTGTTGAAGACTATATGCATTTTGCATTATAAAGCAAAAATGAGATTTAAGGGGCTAAGGGTGGAATTCTATGATTTGAAGTCATATATTTGGGGGTCAAGTTGACAAGAGTGGGTTTGTCATAGTTAATTTTCATTGTCAGCTTGACTGGATAGATCACCATGGATACACCTCTAGTTCAACAGGTGTTTCCAGAAAGATTTACCTGAAGACGGATAACCTGCCCTGAATGTCAGAGGCATCACCCCACAGGTTAGAGGTCCAGACTGAGTCAAAGAGAGTCAAGCACTATTTACCTTTCAAATTCATTTCTGGAGGTACAATATGACTATTTCTCCCATTTCTGCTACTGTGTCGTCCCTGACACCAGGGAGTGTACCCCAAGCTACGGGCTGAAATAAATCCTCCTTAAGATGCTTTTTTTTTCTGGTGTTTTGCTAATGTTCCCTCAGTAGTGAAGCTTTCTGCATATGAACGCTGCCCCAGAACTCTCAGTGCTTGGATAGTTTTGTGTGTCAACTTGACACAGGCTGGAGTTATCACAAAGAAAGGAGCTTCAGTTCGGGAAGTGCCTCCATGAGATCCAGCTGTAAAGCATTTTCTCAATTAGAGATCAAGGGGGGCGGTCCCCTTGTGGGTGGTGACATCCCTCCATGGCTTCTGCATCAGCTCCTGTTTCCTGACCTGCTTGAGTTCCAGTCCTGACTTTCTTTGGTGATAACAGGAGTGTGGAAATGTAAGCTGAATAAACCCTTTCCTCCCCAACTTGCTTCTTGGTCATGATATTTGTCCAGGAATAGAAACCCTGACTAAGACAAATTGGTACCAGCATAGTGGGGTATTCCTGTGACAACCTGACCATGTTTTGGGGAAGAGTGTGGAAGGACTTTGGAACTTTGGGCTTGAAGATCCATTCGTTGTTAAGAGCTCTGTCAGATGTTGTGTAGGAGCTTAAAAGATAAAGTTGAGAACAGTGCGGAAGATGGAGGTCTGGCTTGTGAAATTTCAGGGGGAAAATTAAAGACTCTTTTCAGGGCCATTGCTATTTTGATTGGGAAGATTCTGTGGTTCTGGTTAGCTGGGGCTGAAGAATCAGCTGTGATTAACAAGATACCAGAACTACTAAAGTGAAACTTTTGCATTACTGGGACTATTGATGCTGGTTAGCTGGAGCTAAGAAATTAGCGGTGATTAAGAAGAGACCAGCCTCATTGAGGTGACATCATCTGGGAAGTGCTTTCTGAGAGCACAAAGAGGCTGTGTTCCAGAGATAGCCAAAGTTGTACCTCATGCAGCAGCAGGACCTGGTAATGTGTAAGAGTCATCCAGGTGGTACTGGTTTTGAAGGCATGAAGGGGTCATGCAGAGCAGCTGAGGCTCGGCACAGTGATAGGCAATGGAAGGCCATTGGTGAAGGTGCAGCCTCAGTTGCAGTTGACGGCCCAGGACAGAAGGGGTCATGCAAAGGAGTTGAGGCTTGGCACCATGAAGAGAGCCTATGAGAGGCTGTTGGTGAAACCAAGTTACAGCGGAAGACAGCAGTGTTTTGGAGATGCCAGTACCATGAGATGACCACCAAGAACAGCAGCAGCAGTGGAGTACAGGCAGCTGGAGCCTAGAAGACAACATGTGTGCTACAAAGGGCAAGACTGGAGAAGTGACCCAAGCCCTTGGAGGAGCCCAGACAATCGTGAGTTGGATCCCAGACATTGGACAGTTGGAGTTTGATTTTGATTTTGATTGTGACTGTGCCCTGATGCATTTCCCTCTTGAAGGAACTATTTTAGTGGAACCCACAGTTAAGAGACTTTTAATTGTAAAGACTTTGGATTTTAAGAGAGATTGAAATTTTAAGAATTTGCAAAGACTGTGGGACTTTTAAAGTTATTTAGATCTTGGGGATGAATAAGAAACTAAGGGTTGAGGCTTAATAGTGATGTGTTTGTGTGTCAAGTTGACAAGGGGTCAATTGTACTGGNTATTTTAGTGGAACCCACAGTTAAGAGACTTTTAATTGTAAAGACTTTGGATTTTAAGAGAGATTGAAATTTTAAGAATTTGCAAAGACTGTGGGACTTTTAAAGTTATTTAGATCTTGGGGATGAATAAGAAACTAAGGGTTGAGGCTTAATAGTGATGTGTTTGTGTGTCAAGTTGACAAGGGGTCAATTGTACTGGCTAGTTTTGTGTGTCAACTTGCTACAGGCTGGGGTTATCACGGAGAAAGGAGCTTCAGTTGGGGAAATGCCTCTATGAGATCCAACTGCACGGCATTTTCTCAATTAGTGATCAACGGGGGAGGGCCCCATGTGGGTGATGCCATCCCTGGGCTGGAAGTCTTGGTTCCATAAGAGAGCAGGCTGAGCAAGCCAGGGGAAGCAAGCCAGTAAAGAACATCCTTCTATGGCTTCTGCATCAGCTCCTGCTTCCTGACCTGCTTGAGTTCCAGTCCTGACTTTCTTTGGTGATAACAGCAGTGTGCAAATGTAAGCTGAATAAACCCTTTCCCTCCCTCCCTTCCTGCTTCCTTCCTTTTCTTCCCTTTGAGACAGGGTCTTATGTATCCCAGCTTACCCTTACTTCCTAAGTGCATATACCAAAATTTCTGGTTTATAATGTGCTAGGGCTTGAGAGCAGGGCTTCGTCCTCACTAGGAAAGTCCTCTACCAACAGCTAAATCCACTGTTGTATTATAGGTTAAATGTTTGTATATGAGAGGAAGAATAGAAAAAAAAAGATACATTAATTATAATTAGAATTGCAAGTGATTATTTCTTAAGTGGAGTCCTTGGCTGTCCTCATGGCCTGTGGCTGGCCAACCCTAGACTTTGAAGAGTATTTAACATCATACCCCATGATTGGGAGAAGATAACAAGGAACCTTTGATGAGTTTTGATGAACATACATAGGACAGGGCTTGTGACTGCTCTTTTCCCATCCCACAAAAAGCTGTCTCAACCACAGAAAGCTCTGTGTTCTAGAAACACTCTAATATATATATTGTCCCAGTGGGCATGAGTTCCTTTCTGTGTGTCTCTGAACACATGACAAGCACCCACTAAGTTTATGTTGAGTGTATAGGCTTTGACTTTGGTAGATTAAAAGTATTTTGGAACAAATGGGAAACTATTCCACCCAATAAACCCTGGCCCTCCGGAACTACAGCTTCACTGACAATACCAGCTCACTAAGTAAACAGTTCCCTTTTCCCACCTACCACTCCCTTTTTCTTTCCTTTCTGTAGGAGATTCTGGAAAGAAATAAAGGGCTAGGAATCAGTTTATGTGGGTTTAAGTCCCAGGGCTGCCAGTGTCACTGAGTAGCCTTAGGTGAGTCCTTTACCTCTTTCGGTTCTCCTTGTATCTTCATCTGACAATAGAATGAATAAGGATGAGTACTTTCCTAGTTATCTGGTTCTAGAGAGTATCATTTCTTTAAAACAAGGACATGAGTTAATTTTAGGCATTGCCAGTAGCAAAATTTGAATTTTAATAGCTGCAGATACATGTTAATATTAATTAGAAAAATATACCTAGGGGCACTAAATCTGTGATGTTATAAAGGATATAAATGAATTTTATGAAGAATGTAAGACAGCTTAAAGATGTATATTAAATAATATTAACACATTGCTTTCTTGATACAGTGAAAATTATATGGTATTTATGATTCATACCCAGGGCTGAACAACTGCCCTAGAACTTGAAGACACACTTTAGGACAGATATGAACCCAGATAATCCCATTATCATTAACACTTTCACCCTTTAACCAAGAGTTGCAGTTTTATTTTATTTTTATAATTTAATATTTTATGATCTGATCATTCACAAGTACTATATCAACATTATTACCACCCTCCAACCCCTCCCATGTCCTCACCAACTTCCTCTGAGGTTATGACCTCTTTTCCTTCAATAAGTATTGTTATTCATACATACATAAGCATTTATAACTATATATTTATAGTGAGTCCATTTAGTGCTGCTTGTGTGTGCATGTGTGTATTTGAGGCTGACTACTTGGGATTGGATAAACTATAAGTTGGCTCATCCCTAGAGAGAGCTGAGTCTTCCCCTTTCAGCATCCATTGATTGCTTATAGCTCTTCACCTGGGAGCTTTGTGATATTTTCCCCCATCTATGTTGGCATGTGATACGGTGTTATCATCTGCAGGACTTGTTTAGGGCACTGTATTGTTGATATTTAACGGCTACAGCTTCCTTGCCATGTCTAGAAGATACTGTCTAGTAGCAAGCATCCTGGTCCTTTGGCTCTTACAATCTTTCTACCACATCTTCCATGATTTCCCTTGGACTTTAGCTATAGGAGCTTCATTGTAGATATACCAATTGAGGTTAGGGAACCCACAAGAGAACAAGAACCCATAGAACAAGAAACAATTGTTCTCTGCATTTTGATTAGCTATAGATCTCTGTAATAATCTCCATCTCCTACAAAAAGAAGTTTCTTTGATGAGTTTTGAAAACTATACTTACATGCAGGTAAGTAAAGAAAAGTATTTAGAAGACAGAAATTATATTGGTTGAGGAAAATAGCAGTAGTGGGTTTTCCTTCAGAGTCTATGATCTCCTCAGCCACAGGTAATTGGCAAGGTTTATAGTACCAGACCTGAATTTCCTCTTACTGAGTGAGCTATAAGGCCAATTAGGCAAATAAAAGTGCCACTATCTCACCACTGGCAATATCTTGCCTGGCCAGTCATTGTTGTGGTTCGTAGGCTTTTACATTTGAGTAGGACTATTGATTGCTTTTTATTCCTGGCAGCTTGCACAGCCATTAGAGTTAGTACTCAAGAAGGCTTGCAGGTCAGTTTTAGCTCCAAATTTCTCTACATCTTGTATCTAAATATGTGGTGTCTTAATTTTAAGGTCTAGCCAGGCAACCAAGGGTGGACAATAAACTATGTTTTGGGAGGCTCATGGACTCCCCAACCAACAACTCAAAGGGAGGTTTCCCATGCCTGGCACTGGGCTTTGGTTGGTCTACATCCAATTAAGTCATATTTTACTTTCCCGGCTTCTGTGGTTTACTTTATGTTATATTCTCAAATTTAAGATTTCAGAGTCAGGATCCCCAGATACAAGAGAACTCGCCTTTCTGGGTCTGAGTTTCCTTATTCAGTTTATCTTCCAATTCCATCAATTTACCAGAAGTTTTCATTGCTCTCTGCAGATGAATATAATCCCATTGTACAAGTGTGACACATTTTTATTATCCATTCCTCAGTTGAAGGACATTTGGGTTGTTTCCATTTCTTAATTAGTGGGACTAGAGCAACACTGAACATGGCTGACGAAGTAAAGCATCTCTGTCGTAGGACAGGGAACGGCAGAGCTGTGTCATATGGTAGATCTGCTTCTATCTTTTTGAGGATTATCCATGCTGATGTCTGGAGGGTGACACCAATTTTCACTCCCACCAACCCTGTTTCCTTGAATCTTGCCATTATTTGGTGTCAGGTGTTTTTTAATTCTTAGCTGGCTGGCATAACATGAAATCCCAAATTAGTTTTAATTGGTCTTTTCCTGATTATTAAGGATGTTGAACATTTTTTCACCTACTTCTTAGCCACTGTTTTTTCTTCCTTTGATAACTCTGTTCAGATTAGCCTATATTTTAACTAGGTCATTTGTTTTCTTGATTCTTTGTTTTCTGAGTTCTTTGTCTATTCTGGTTATTAATCCTCTATCAATGGTATAACTGACAAAGATTCTCTCCGACTTTGTTGTCTTTCTCTTTAGCGGATTTTTACTGGTTTCTTTGCTGTACAGAAGCCTTTTAACTTTATGAGGTTTCATTTGTCAGATATTGGCTTTAATTCCTGCCTGAGTGCACTCCTGTCTTTTGCAGGGTACTGCCGATGTTTCGTGTTAGCAGATTGAGTGTTTTGGGTTTCACACTGAGATATCTGATAAATTTGCAGTTGAATTTTGTGCAGAGTGATAAATATGGATCCAATTTTGTTCTTGTGCTTGTGGATATTCAGTTTCCCAGCACCATCTGTTGAAGATACTGTCGCTCCTCTAGTGTGTATTTTTTGACATCTTTGTTAAATATCAGATATTTGTAATTATATGCACTCATGCTTGAGTCTTTGATTTAGTTTTATTGATCTACAAGTCTGTTTTTGTGCCAGTACCACACTGTCTTGATTACTATAGCTCTACAATCTACCTTGAACTCTAATATGGTAGCCCCTCTGTCGTTGCTCTTTTTGCTCAGGATTGCTTTGGCTATCTTGGACATTTGCATTTCCATATGAGTTTTACATTTTTTTTCTACTTCTGTGAAGAATGTTATGGGGATTTTTATTGGGATGGTGCTAAATTTGTAAGTTGATTTAGGTAGGATGGTCATTGCCACAACATTAATTCTACCAAGACATGAGCATGGGAGGTATTTTCATCTTCTAGTGTCTTCTCAATCTCTTTCTTCAAAGATTTAAAGTTTCAAAGGAAAGGTCTTTCACCTCCTTGATTAGGATTATTCTTGGATATTTTTTTTTTTGTGGCTAATGAGAATGGGACTATTTTCATAATCTTTTCTCAGAATGTTTGTCGGGAAGTCTATTGATTTTTGTAAGTTATTTTTAAAAAATCTTTCCAGTTTGTTTAACGGGTTGATCATTTGTGGTGTAAGTTTTGTGATCTCTTATGCATACACTCATATCATCTGGAAGTAGGGATAAATTTATTTCTTTTCCTATTTGTACCCCTTTAATTTTCTTCTCTTTTCTCATTGTAGCTAAAGATTCAAGCACAAAATTATTGGAAAAGAATGAGGATCAGTGGACAGTCTTTCTCAGTCCTGATTTTAGTAAGATTTCATTGTTTTTCTCCATTTAAAATGATTCTGTCTGTGGATTTGTCATATAAAGCTTTTATCTAATTCTCCTCCAGGATTTCTATTATTAAGGTATGTTGGTTATGTCACAGACTTCTTCTGCATCTATTGAAATGAATGATTTGAAATGAAATATATGATTTTTGTCTTTAAATCAATTTATATTTATGACTTTCATATATTGAACCATCCTTCTATGTCCAGAATAAAGTTAACTTAGTCTTAGCTGGCTGGTAGAGTGGGGTCCTCAATGGTGGGGTCGGTCACCAGTGAGTGCTGGAGTCACAGCCCATAGCTACCTAGACATGCCAGACGCACTGTACAGAATTGTTTTATATCCGTTTGTCTGTTTTGGGAGAGGTGGCATTCATTCTGTGGCACACATCTGGAGGTCCCTGGAGATCCGAGGACAGCCTGTGGAAGTTGATTCTTCCCAACACGTGTGTCCCAGGGATTGACTTCAGGTCTTTCGGCTCCTTTACCCACTGACCACCTCATCAGACCATTATCTGGTTATGATCTTTTTCATATATATGTACTTCTAATATTTTATTGAGAGTTTTGTATCTATTCCATCAGGGATATTGATAAGTAATTTTTTTCTAATGCATTTCCTTATAATAGTTTGCTATGAACAGTGACTCTTGCAATGATTCATTTCTTTTTTCTTTTTCTTTCTCTCCCTTCCTTCCTTCCTTCCTTCCTTCCTTCCTTCCTTCCTTCCTTCCTTCCTTCCTTCCTTCCTTCCTTCCTCCCTCCCTCCCTCCCTCCCTCCCTTCCTCCCTTCCTCCCTTCCTCCCTCCCTCCCTCCCTTCCTCCCTTCCTCCCTTCCTCCCTTCCTCCCTCCCCCCTTTTTCTGAGACATTGTTTCTCTGCTTAGTCCCTGGGTGTCCTGAAACTTACTCTGTAGACCAGGCCTACCTCTGCCTCCCTAGTTTCGGGATTAAAGATGTATGCCACCACACCTGGCTTTGCTGTTCATTTCTAATTCTGTTAATCTGAGTTATTTCTTTAATTCATTTGGTTAGTTAGGCCAAGGGTCTGATCTTGTTTATCTTCTCAAAGAACCACTTAGATTTATTGATTCTTTGAACTGTTTTCTTCATTTCAATTTTATTAGTTTCTTCTCTGATTTTTATTTCTTGACATCTAGTAAATTTGGGTTTGTTTTATTTTTCCAAAATCTTGAGTTTGTATTACCAATTCATTTTTCCTAGTAATTTTTTAAAGGTTTATTTATTTATTATATATAAGTGCACTGTAGCTGTCTTCAGACACACCAGAAGAGGGTATCCAATCTCATTATGGATGGTTGTGAGCCACCATGTGGTTACTGGGATTTGAATTCAGGACCTCCAGAAGAGCAGTCAGTGCTCTTAACCATTGAGCCATCTCTCCAGCTCTTGCTTGGGCCCTGCTTGCTCTGGCCCAAAGATTTATTTATTTATTATATATAAGAACACTGTAGTTAAATTCAGACACACCAGATGAATGCATCAAATCCCATTACAGATGGTTGTGAGCCACTATGTGGGCTCTGAATTTGAACTCGGGACCTCTGGAAGAGCAGTCAGTGCTCTTAACTGCTGAGTCATATCTTCAGCTCCCGCCTTCTGATTTTTTTAATGTAGGCATTTAGAGTTTTAAGTTTCCCTTATAGGAATGACCTTAATGTGCCTTACAGGTTCTGTGTTGTATTTTCATTTAGTTACAGGAATTTTAAATTTTCTTTTTGATTTCTTTTTTGGATTCATTCATCATTCATCAGTGTGCTCTTTAACTTCCATGAATTTGTGTACTTACTAGAGATTCACTTACTATTTATTTTCAGCTTTATTGTAGTGGCATTTGAAAGAGAATGGCCCCTATATGTTTATATATTTGAACTTTCACATCAGAGAGTGAAACTGTTTGATGATTAGGAAGATTAGGGAGGAAGAGTGTCACTGGGGGTGGGCTCTGCAGTGTCAAAAGCCCACAATAAGTTCAGTGTGCTCTACCTGCTGCCTGCAGACCAGAATGCAAAACTTTTAACTCCAGCTCTAGCTCTATGCCTGTTTCTCTGCTGTGAAGATCATGGACTAACCCTCTAAAATTGCAAGCAAGCGTTCCATTAAATGCTTTATAAATAAGAGTCATTTTGGTCATGGTGTATCCTCACAGCAATAGAATAGTAACTAAGATAACTACATTGTAATCAGATAAGATACTTGTAGATATTTCAATTTTTGTTGGGATTTGTTTTATATCCCAGTATGTGTTCTCTTTTATAAAAACATAAACTGCTGAGTAGAATCCATATTTCATGATGCTTCGGTGGTATATTCTGTAGATACCTGTTAGCTTCGTTGTGTTTATGATGTCGCTTCAATTTTTTGTTTAGTTATTTATTTTTTTTTTATCTAATAGACTTTATTGAACAAAAGTGGAGAAAATCACTTAGGATTACTTAGTTGTGGTTAATATATGTCTTACTAAGTCCAGGAGTGTGATTTATATAAAATTAGATACACCAGAATTTGATGAATGTATGTTTAGAATTCTAATTTCTTTTTTCTTCCTCATTTTTATTAGATATTTTCTTAATTTACATTTCAAATGCTATCCTGAAAGTTCCCTCTAACCTCCACCGCCCTGCTCCCCTACCCACCCACTCCCACTTCTTGGCCCTGGTGTTCCCCTGTATTGGGGCATATAAAGTTTGCAATACCAAGGGGCCTCTCTTTGCAATGATGGCCAACTAGGCCATCTTCTGCTACATATGTAGCTAGAGACATGAGCTCTGGGGGTTCTGGTTAGTTCATATTGTTGTTCCTCTGATACGGTTGCAGACGCCTACAGCTCCTGTGGTACTTTCTCTACCTTCTCCATTGGGAGCCCTGTGTTCCATCCTATAGATGACTGTGAAGCATCCACTTCTGTATTTGCCAGGCACTGGCATAGCCTCATATGAGACAGCTATATCAGGGTCCCTTCAGCAAACGCTTGCTGTCCTATGCAATAGTGTCTGAGTTTTGTGACTGATTATGGGATGGATCCTTGGGTGGGGTAGTCTCTGGATAGTTCATCCTTTTGTCTTAGCTTCAAACTTTGTCTATGTAACTCCTTTCATGGGTATTTTGTTCCCTATTCTAAGGACGAATGAAGTATCCACACGCTGGTCTTCCTTCTTGATTTTCTTGTGTTTTGCAAATTGTACCTTGGGTATTCCAAGTTTCTGGGCTAATATCCACTTATCAGTGAGTGCATATCTAATGACTTCTTTTGTGATTGGGTTACCTCACTAAGGATGATATCCTCCAGATACATCCATTTGCCCAAGAATTTCATAAATTCATTGTTTTTAATAGCTGAGTAGTACTCCATTGTGTAAATGTACCACATTTTCTGTATCCATTCTTCTGTTGAAGGACATCTGGGTTCTCTCTAGCTTCTGGCTATTATAAATAAGGCTGCTATGAACATAACGGAGCATGTGTTCTTATTACCAGTTGGAACTTGTTCTGGGTATATTCCCAGGGGAAGTATTGCTGGATCCTCCAGTAGTACTATATTCAATTTTCTGAGGAACCACCAAAATGACTTCTAGAGTAGTTGTACAAGCTTGCAATCCCACCAGCAATGGAGGAATGTTCCTCTTTCTCCACATCCTCGCCAGCATCTGCAGTCACCTGAATTTTTGATCTTAGCCATTCTGACTGGTGTGAGGTGGAATATCAAGGTGTTTTGATTTGCATTTCCCTGATGATTAAGGATGTTGAACATTTTTTCAAGTGGTTCTAAGCCATACAGTATTCCTCAGTTGAGAATTCTTTGTTTAGCTCTGTACCCCATTTTTAATGGGATAATTCATTTTTCTGGAGTCCAGCCTCTTGAGCTCTTTGTAGATATTGGATATTAGTCTCCTATCAGATTTAGGATTGGTAAAAATCTTTTCCCAATCTGTTGATGGCATTTTTGTCTTCTTGACAGTGTCTTTTGCCTTACAGAAGCTTAGCAATTTTATAAGGTCCCATTTGTCAATTCTTGATCTTACACCACAAGCCATTGCTGTTCTGTTTAGGAATTTTTTCCCTGTGCTCATATCTTAGCTTTAAACTTGTCTTAGCTTCAAACTTTGTCTATGTAACTCCTTTCATGGGTATTTTGTTCCCTATTCTAAGGACGAATGAAGTATCCACACGCTGCTCTTCCTTCTTCTTGAAGGAGGTTTTTCCTCACTTTCTCCTCTATAAATTTCAGTGTCTCTGGTTTTATGTGGAGGTCTTTGATCTAGTTAGACTTGAGCTTTGTACAAGGAGATAAGAATGGATCAATTCACATTCTTCTACATGATAACTGCCAGTTGTGCCAGCACCATTTGTTGAAAATGCTGTCTTTTCTCCACTGGATGGTTTTAGCTCCCTTGTCAAAGATCAAGTGACCATAGGTGTGTGGATTCATTTCTGGGTCTTCAATTCTATTCCATCGATCTACCTGTCTGTCGCTGTACCAGTACCATGCAGTTTTTATCACAATTGCTCTGTAGTACAGCTTAATGTCAGGCATGATGATTCCCCCAGAGGTTCTTTTATTGTTGAAAATAGTTTTTGCTATCCTAGGGTTTTTATTATTCCAGATGAATTTGCAAATAGTGAAGAATTGAGTTGGAAATTTGATGGGGATTGCATTGAATCTGTACATTACTTTTGGAAGGATAGCCATTTTGACTTATTAATCCTGCCAATCCATGATCATGGGAGATCTTTCCATCTTCTGAGATCTTCTTCTATTTCTTTCTTCAGGGACTTGAAGTTCTTGTCATACAGATCTTTCACTTCCTTATTAGAGTTACACCAAGGTATTTTATATTATCTGTGACTATTGTGAAGGGTGTTGTTTCCCTAATTTCTTTGTCAGCCCATTGGTCCTTTGTGTAGAGAAAGGCCATTGATTTGTTTGAGTTAATTTTATATCTAGCTACTGCACTGAAGCTGTTTATCAGGTTTAGGAGTTCTATGATGGAATGTTTGGGGTCACTTATATATACTATCATATCATCTGCAAACAGTGATATTTTGAATTCTTTCTTTCCAATTTATATCCCCTTGATCTCCTTTTGTTGTCGAAATGCTCTGGCTAGGACTTCAAGTACTATATTGAATTGGTAGGGAGAAAGTGGGCATCATTGTCTAACCCCTGATTTTAGTGGGATTGCTTCAAGTTTCTCTCCATTTAGTTTGATGTTGGCAACTGATTTGCTGTAGATTGCTTTTATTTTGTTTAGGTATGGGCGTTGAATTCCTGATCTTTCCAAGACTCTTATCATGAATGTGTGTTGGATTTTGTCAAATGCTTTCTCAGCATCTAACGAGATGATCATGTGGTTTTTGTTTTTGAGTTTGTTTATATAGTGTATTACATTGATGGATTTCCATATATTAAACCATCCCTGCATTCCTGGGATGAAGCCTACTTAGTCATGATGGATGATCATTTTGATGTGTTCTTGGATTCAGTTTGCGAGGATTTTATTGAGTATTTTTGCATTGATATTCATAAGGGAAATTGGTCTGAAGTTCTCTTTCTTTGTTGGATCTTTGTGTGATTTAGGTATCAGAGCAACTGTGGCTTCATCGAATGAATTAGGTAGAGTACCTTCTATTTCTATTTTGTGGAATAATTTGAGGAGAGTTGGAATTAGGTCTTTTTTGAAGATCTGATAGAACTCTACACTAAACCCATCTGGGCCTGGGATTTTTTTGGTTGGGAGACTACTGATGACTGCTTTTATTTCTTTAAGGGAAATGGGACAGTTTAGATTGTTAATCTGAATACTTTGGTACCTGGTATCTGTCTAGGAAGTTGTCCATTTCATCCAGGTTTTCTTGTTTTGTTGAGTATAGGCTTTTGTAGTAGGATCTGATGATGTTTTGGATTTTCTCAGGTTCCGTTGTTATGTCTCCTTTTTCATTTCTGATTTTGTTAATTAGAATACTGACCCTGTACCTTCTAGTTACTTTGGCTAAGGGTTTATCTATCTTGTTGATTTTCTCTAAGAACCAGCTCCTGGTTTGGTTGATTCTTTGAATAGTTCTTTTTGTTTCTACTTGGTTAATTTCAGTCCTGAGTTTGATTATTTCTTGCCGTCTACTCCTCTTGGGTGTATTTGCTTCCTTTAGTTCTAGAGCTTCTAGGTGTGCTGTCAGGCTTCTAGTGTATGCTCTCTCTAGTTTCTTTTTGGAGGCACTCAGGGCTATGAGTATTCCTCTTAGGACTGACTTCATTGTGTTCCATAAGTTTGGGTATGCTGTGGCTTCATTTTCATTAAACTGTAGAAAGTCTTTAATTTCTTACTTTATTTCATCCTTGACCAAGGAATCATTGAGTAGAATGTTGTTCAGTTTCCACGTGAATGTTGGCTTCCTATTATTTATGTTGTTATTGAAGGTCAGCCTTAGTCCATGGTGGTCAGATAGGACACATGGGATAATTTTAATATTTTTGTATCTGTGGAGGCCTGTTTTGTGACCAATTATATGGTCAATTTTGGAAGAGTTACCATGTGGCGCTGAGAAGATATATCCTTTTGTTTTAGGATAAAATGTTCTGTAGATATCTATTAAATCCATTTGTTTCATGACTTCTGTTAGTGTCCATGTGTCTCTGTTTAGTTTCTGTTTCCAGGATCTGTCCATTGGTGAGAGTGGGGTGTTGAAGTCTCCCACTATTATTGTGTGAGGTGCAATGTGTGCTATGAGCTTTACTAAAGTTTCTTTAATTAATGTGGCTGCTCTTGTATTCGGAGCATAGATATTCAGAATTGAGAGTTGATCTTGGTTGATTTTACCTTTGTCTTTTTTGATAACTTTGGGTTGAAAGTCATATTCATCCGATATTAGAATGGCTACTCCAGCTTGTTTTTCGGACCATTTGCTTGGAAAATTGTTTTCCAGGCTTTCACCCTAAGGTAGTCTCTGTCTTTTTCCCTGAGGTGGGTTTCCTGAAAGCAGCAAAACGTTGGGTCCAGTTTGTGTAGCCAGTCTATTAGTCTATTAGTCTATGTCTTTTATTGGGTAATTGAGTCCATTGATGTTAAGCAAAATTAAAGAAAAGTAATTGTTGCTTCCTGTTATTTTTGTTGTTAAAGTTGGGATTCTGTTCTTGGGGTTGTCTTCTTTAAGGATTGTTGAAGGATTACTTTTTTTTTTTCTAGGGTTTAGTTTCTGTCCTTCTGTTGGTGTTTTCCCGTTATTATCCTTTGAAGGGCTGGATTTGTGGAAAGATATTGTGTGAATTTGGTTTTATCATGGAGTACTTTGATTTCTCCATCTACGGCAGTTTATAGTTTTGCTGGGTATAGTAGCCTGTGCTGGCATTTGTCTTCTCTTAGGCTCTGCATAACATCTGTCCAGGATCTTGTGGCTTTCATAGTCTCTGGTGAGAAGTCTGATGTAATTCTAATAGGCCTGCCTTTATATGTTACTTGACCTTTTCCCCTTACTGCTTTTAATATTCTGTCTTTATTTAGTGCGTTTGTTGTTCTGATTATTATGTTTCTGGAGCAATTTCTTTTCTGGTCCAGTCTATTTGGAGTTCTGTAGGCTTCTTGTATGTTCATGGGCATCTCTTTCTTTAGGTTTGGGAAGTTTTCTTCTATTATTTTGTTGAAGATATTTGCTGGACCTTTAAGTTGAAAATCTTCATTCTTGTCTACTCCTATTATCCCTAGGTTTGGTCTTCTCCTTGTGTCCTGGATTTCCTGGATGTTTTGAGTTAGTATCTTTTAGCATTTTGCATTTTCTTTGTATGTTGTGCCCATGTTCTCTATGGAATCTTCTGCACCTGAGATTCTCTCTTCCATCTCTTGTATTCTGTTGCTGATGCTCACATCTATGGTTCCTGATTTCTTTACTGGGGTTTCTATCTCCAAAGTTGTCTCACTTTGGGTTTTCTTTATTGTTTCTACTTCCCTTTTTAGGTCCTCGATGGTTTTGTTTAATTCCATTACCTGTTTGGTTGTGTTTTTCTGTAGTTCTTTAAGGGATTTTTGTGTTTCCTCTTTAAGGACTTTTACTTCTTTAGCAGTGTTCTCCTGTATTTCTTTAAGTGAGTTATTAACGTCCTTCTTAGTGTCCTCTACCAGCACTATGAGATATGATTTTAAATCTGAGTCTTACTTTTTGGGTGTGTTGGGGTATCCAGGACTGGCTGAAGTGGGAGTGCTGGGTGCTAATGAAGGTGAGTGGTCTTTGGTTTCTATTATTAAGTATCTTATGTTTGCCTTTTGCCATCTGGTAATCTCTGGAGTTGGTTGTTATTGTTTTCTCTGGTTAGAGCTTGTTCCTCCTGTGATTCTGTTAGCCTCTGTCAGCAGTTCCGGGAGTCCAGCTCTCTCCAGAATCTCAGTGGTCAGAGTAGTCTCTGCAGGCAAGCTCTCCTCTTGTAGGGAAGATGCACCAAGGTCTGGTGTTCAGACCTGCCTTTTGGCTAAAGATGAAGGCCCAATATAGGGCCTGTCCCAGAAGATGTGTTGCTTCTGCAGCCTGCATACTCACCTGCACAGATTGGTCTCTGAGGGACCCAGGACCCAAGTTGGGTCCCTCACCATCTCTGGCAGGCAAAGCCCTCCTGGGCAGACAGCTCTCCTCAGGCAGGGAATGTGCCTGGATGTCTGGAGCCTGAAACTTTTTTTTTTTTCTCAGAAGCTGTGTTGTTTCTGCAGTCTGCACTCTCACCTGCGTAGACTGGTCTCTGTGAGACCTGGTACCCAAAATGGCTCCCTCAAGAGATCCAGCAGGCAATGCCCTCCCAGGGGGATACCTCTCCTCCTGCGGGGAGCCCCGATGTCTAGAGCCAGAATCTGGACCTGTCCCAGAAGTTGTGTTGCTTATGTGGTGTGCTCAGTCACCCTTTGCAGTCCACAAGCTGACCTGTGCAGACTGGTCTCTAAGCGACCTGGGGCCCAAGATGGCTCCCCTCACAATTTCAGGCAGGGAACGCCCTCCCGGGTGGACACCTCTCCTCAGGTGGGGACAGTGCCTGGATGTCTAGAGCCCGAAGCTAGGTCTGTCCCAGAAGCTGTGTTGCTACGCAGTCTGCTCACTCGCCCTTTGCCGTCTGAGAGCTGACCTGTGCAGACTGGTCACTGAGCGACCTGGGACCCACGTTGCCTCCCTCATGAGCTCTGACAGGCCAAGCCCTCCCGGGTGGACACCTCTCCTTAGGTGGGGAAGGTGCCCAGATGGCTTGTGACCGAAACTGGGCCTGTCCCAGAAGCTGTGTTGCTTCTACAGTCTACTTAGTCACCCTTTGCAGTCTGCGAGCTGACCTGTGCAGACTGGTCTCTGAGCGATCTGGGACCCAAGAGAATTGTAATTTTTTCTTTCTTAATCATTCCTTTGATCAGAATGAAGATTCCTTCTTTGTCCATTCTGATTAGTCTTAATTTGAAGTCTATTTTGTCAGCTTTTGGAATAGCAATGCCTGCTTATTTCCTGATCCTACTTGCTTATAATACATTTTTCCTCCCAGTCCTTTCACTCTATAATGCTGCCTATTCTTGAAGTTAAGATGAGTTTCTTAACAACCAAAATGAGGTCTCTTAATCCCCTTAACTAACTTGTGTCTTTTAAAATATTTATTGTATTACTTTTCTGTGTACGTATGTTTTGCCTTTGTCTATATCTCTGTACTACATGCATATCAGTTATCCTCAGTGGACCAAAGAGAGTGTTGACTCCCTTAGAACTGGAGTTACAAAGAGTTTGAATATTCATGTGGATGCTGGGCATGCAACCTAGGTCCTCTGGAGGGAGCAGCTATAGTTATTAACCATGGATTCAACTCTCTAGCTTCCGTTGTATTTCTTTTTATTTACGTGCATATTTGTGTGCCTCAGTGTATACATGTGTGTAAGATTCCAAATAGGTCAGAAATGGGCGCTGGACCTCCTTGAAGTGGTGTCATAAGCAGTTGTGAACCACTAGAATCTTACCTGGCCATGCTGTCACCACAGTTCTCAACCTAGCTGAGATCATTGAGCTTGCTATTATGAGCATCACTAGTCCAGGCCTCCCCACACTCCTAGACCTACCTTGGTCCATGGCGCCTGTGCACTGGCCCAGCTTGGTGAGTCACCTGGAACCTCACCTACCTATGTCATCCCTATACTCACAGACCTAGCAAGGGTCATAAAGCATCTGCATCATTCCATCTTCTGATACCTCAATTCTTTCTTCAGATGCTTGAAGTTCTTATCATACAGGTCTTATACTTGCTTGGCTAGAGTCACACCAAGATATTTCATAATATTTGTGGCTGTTGTGGAGGGTGCTATTTCCATAATTTCTTTCTTAGCCCATTTACCATTTGTATAAAGGAGGCCTACTGATTTCTTCAGTTAATTTTGTATCCAGCCACTTTGCTGAAGGTGTTTGTCAGCTGTAAGAGTTCTTTGGTAGAATTTTGGGGAATTTTCGGGGGTCATTTATGTACACTGTTATATAGTCTGAAAATAGCAATATTTTGACTTCTTCCTTTCCAATTTGTATTCCCTTGATCTCCTTTAGTTTTCTTATTGATCTAGCTAGAACCTCAAGTACTGTATTGACTAGATAGGGAGATTTTAGTGGAATTGCTTTAAATTTCTCTCCATTTAGCTTGATGTTAACTACTGGTTTGCTGTATTTATTGTGTTTAGGTGTGTCTTTTGTAGACCTACTCTCTCCAAGACTTGTACCATGAAGGAGTGTTGGATTTTGTCAAATGCTTTTTCGGCATCTAGTGAGATGATTATTTAGTTTTTCTCTTTCAGTTTATTTATATGGCAGAGCACATTGATAGATTTTTGTATATTGAACCATCCTTGCATCCCTGGAATGAAGCCTACTTGATCATGGTGAATCTATGTTTTTGATGTGCTCTTGGATTCAGTTTGCAAGTATTTTATTGAGTATTTTTGCATTTGTGTTTATAAGAGAAATTGGTCTGAAGTTCTCTTTCTTTGTTGTGTCTTTGTGTAGTTTAGGTATCACGGTGACTGTGGCCTCAGAGAATGAGTTTGGTAATGTTCCTTCTGTTTCTATTTTGTGGAAACATTTGAGGATCATTGGTATTAGCTCTTCGTTGAAAATCTAGTAGATTTATGTGCCAAAACCATCTGTTCCTGGGCTTGTTTTTGGTTGGGAGACTTGTATTGACTGCTTCTATTTCCATAAGGATTATAAAACTATTTAAATAGTTCTCCTGGTCTTGATTAACTTTGGTAAATGGTATCTATCTAGAAAATCATTCGTTTCCTTTAGATTTTCCAATGTTCAAGAGTATAGGCTTTTGAAGTAAGACTTAATGATTCTTTAAATTTCCTCAGTGTCTGTTGTTATACCTCCCTTTTCATTTCTGATTTTGTTAATTCAGATACTGTCACTCTGGCTGTTAAGTTGGCTAAGGGTTTATCTATCTTGTTTATTTTCTCAAAGAACCAGCTCTTTGTTTCTAATTTATTGATTTCAGCCCTGAGTTTGATTATTTCCTGACAATTACTTTTGTGTTTGCTCTTTTTTTTTCTAGAACTTTCAGGTGTTTATTTATTTATTTATTTATTTATCATTCCTGTTGATTACATCTCAAATGATATCCCCCATTCCGAGTTATCCCTGCACAACCCCCTCATCCCATCCACCTTCTCCCCCTTTGCTCTGCTATCATAGGTTCTAACCCACTAAAAACCATAAGCCAAATTAAACATGTACTTTAATAAACTGCCTTAATCAGTATTTTCTCATAAAAATAAAAAAGTAACTAAACCACCTCTAGCCACCTCTCCACCAGCTTTACTAGGTCTACAGTACTAGTGGACCCAAAAGCATTAAGGCAAGGGTGTGTGTGTGTGTGTGTGTGTGTGTGTGTGTGTGTGTGCGCGAGAGCGCATCAATACCATACCTTCTAACCTTTCTCAAGCAGTGTTATTAACTGGTGACCAAGAATTCAAATATTTGAACCTATGAGGACTATTCTCATTCAAACTACTACACTTAAAAAAACTCAAAGAAAAATAAACATGCAATAAAAAACCCTCAATAACTCAGAAAATTTATGGGAAACCTAACAAGTAGAATGGATTAAGTAAAAGAGAGATTATCAGGACTTGAAGATAAAGTAGAGGACTTGAATTGTTCAATCAAAGATTATGAAAAAATGTAAAACACATGAAAGAAATATACAGGATCTTTGAGACAGTATAAAAATTTAATCCACAAATTATAGGCATAAAAGAATCACAGGTTAGTCGGACGTGGTGGTGCATGACTTTAATCCCAGCACTCAGGAGGCAGAGGCAGGCGGATTTCTGAGTTCGAGGCCAGCCTGGTCTACAAAGTGAGTTTCAGGACAGCCAGAGCTATACAGAGAAACCCTGTCTCAAAACAAACAAACAAACAAACAAACAAACAAAAAGAATCACAGGTTAAAGACACAGATCAGATTTTCAGTGGGTTAGTGGAAGAAAACTTCCCCAAATTAAGGATAGATATCTCTGTGCTGGGTAGTTTTATGTCAACCTGATACAAGCTAAAATCATATGAGAGGAGTTAACTTGAATTAAGAAAATGCCTACACATGATCAGGCTTTAGGCAAGCCTGTAGAGCATTTTCTTGATGGTAGAGGGCCCAGCCCATTGAAGGTAGTAACATCCCTGGCTGGTGGTTCTGTGTTCTATAAGAAAGCAGGCTGAGCAAGTTATAGAATGCAAGCCAGTAAGCATCTTCCTTCATGGCCTCTGCATCAGCTTCTGCCTCAAGGTCCCTGCCTGTTTGGGTTCTTGTCCTGACTTTCTTTCCAAGTTGTTTTGGTCATGGTTTTTTTTTTTTTTATCACAGCAATAACAACCCTAAGATACTATTCATGATATGATACAAGACAGATACAAGAAGCACATCGAACATCAATTAAACAGGACCCAAAATGAAGCTTCTCATGGTGTACTATATTTAAAATGCTGAATATACAGAACAAGGAGAGAACATTGAAAGCTGCAAAAGAAAAATCACAAGTCACACACAAAGGAAAAGCCCTCAGCATAAGAGCTGACTTCTCCATGAAAACTTAAAGCCTGAAGGACCTGGAGCAATATACTTCAATTTCTAAAAGACCCTAGATGCCAACCTAGACTATTGTACTCCATAAATCTACCGGCCATAGTTGAAGGAGAAAGAAAAACTTTCCATTATACAAATAGTCCAGAGAATTCATGTCTACCAAACCAGCAAGACAGAGAGTACTAGACTAAAGAGGAGAGTAATAATAGTGAAGAGGCAACAGAAAGAAAACAAACTATAATTACCAGAGTATACATTGAGACTATGTACAAAAGCAGCAAAAACAAAAGAGAGCAATCAACATCCTACTATAAAACAACAACTTTAACTATTAATGTCCTTCACTTTTTAATCAAAAGACACAGGTTGGGGGCTGGAGAGATAGCTCAACACTCAAGAGCACTTATGGTTCTTAGACACAATGTGTGCTGCTTGGCCTTGTGGAGATGGCTCAACTAGACAAGGTTCTGGGGAAATCACCAGACTGGGCTGGTACATGATCTAAGGTTGCAGGTTTTTTGTTGGTTTTTGTTTGTTTGTTTGGTTGGTTGGTTTTTCGAGACAGGGTTTCTCTGTATAGCCCTGGCTGTCCTGGAACTCACTTTGTAGACCAGGCTGGCCTTGAACTCAGAAATCCGCCTGCCTCTGCCTCCCGAGTGCTAGGATTAAAGGCATGCGCCACCACGCCCGGCAAGGTTGCAGTTTTAATGTAAAGAAAATATCTACAGCCTAAATACACCCTCCATATAGCATTTAAAATTCAGAAGTTTCCCCCTAGATTGTTTCCATGGCCCCTGAGGCGTGATAGTCAAGGCTTTATATCAAAACTAGTACATCTTGCTAGCTGTGGTTGCTATATTTATAACACTAGCACTCAGAAGACTGAGGCAAGATGATCAGGAGTTTAAGTCTAACTGGGGTGACAAAGTGCTATATAGCATGCCCCTGACCCAGCTCTCCCCTAGAAAACAGCCCCTGAAGTTATTGAGTGTTCTTTTAGCGGGAGAAGTAACTGGATGATTCTGTTTTCATCAGTCAATTTGAAGATCTGCCCATTCTTCTGTAGCCCACTCCAGGCTCCAAGATAAAGTTATAAAGAAAAATTAAGAAACTTCCACTCAAAGTCAGTCTTAAAGATATGATTGAGGGTAATAGTCTCCAGCTTCTAGCTGCCACCTGGTGGTCATGGATATGGATAGAATGTTCTTTTTGTCATGGCTTGCTATCCATGCAGGGCTTCTAGTTTCAAAGCAACTGTGTTTCTCACCAAGTCTAAGAGAGAGTGGATTGGTGGAAGGTTGGAGGCATAAGGGGAAAGAAGTCGATGAAGCTAATAAGTTTTTGCTGTTTTATTTTTATTTATTTTTATTGAAAATAGATTCTCCTCCATTATTATACACCCCAATCACAGATTCCCCCTACCTCCACTCCTCCCAGCTCCTCCAACCTCCCCTTTCTCCCAGACTCACTCCCCGCTCCAATTTTCTTTCAGAAAAGAGCAGATCTCCAATAGACAACCAATCAAGTCACCAATGTATGAGTTTAGCAGAGTGTCATTAGGAATCATTTCATTGTTTTTGTTGTTGTTGCTGTTTGTATGTTTGTTTATTTGCCAGTCATAATTGGTTCTACCCTAGGTTTCTGGGCTATTTACTCTCCTATTCCTGGCCATCCTGGTAGAGTCTGGCATGGGCTCTTTCTTGAGGCTTTATCATCAAGTTAAATCAGACATCAATTGGCCACTCCCACAAGTTCTGCATCACCATTGCCCGAGCACATCTTGGAGGCAGGACAGAATTTTGTGGCTAGGTTGGTGTCTAGGTTTCTCTTTCTGTAGCCTGCAGAGTACCTGTACTTGCCAAAGAGACTAGAACATAGATGTTGAAGGATTCGTGCAGACAGCAGCTTGACATCTCTAAGTTCAATGAGCTGTGTGGATGTTGTCCTCAGCAACCCTGCCGCCACCCCACCCCACCCTACCCCCACCTCCACCCGCACTCCTGCTGTCAATTTTCAGAGAGCAACTTTATGTCTTAGCATCAGGCCAGGTTGCTTAGGTATCTCTATGGGCGCCCACCCCCCCGCCCCGGGCCAGTAACTAAATCAAATGCAGCCCAGTCCCACCACTGGAAGACATGCTTGGCTACAACAGATGACCAGTTTAGATTCCATATTCCCCCATTTCTAGAAGTTCTCATTAGGGTCATCCCTATAAATTCCAAGAGTTTTGACTGCACTAGTCTCTCCACATCAACCTCCCCTGCCCAGCCAATGCTCCCAATTCCAGCTGTACCTCCATGAAGAAAATAAATATTGCTTTGTGTTAAGTAAGTATTGTGCTGTTTTCAAACACCTGTTCACCATGTCACAGAGCCCTAAATCAGCACTGACACAAGTTGTTCTTGCCTGAGCAATTCAAACCTTACTGTCAAAAAATTGCAGTATGGGCCTCAACCTGTCTGCAGGCTCCCTCAAGAGCTGGCACAAAGGCTTTTCTTTGTTTTCTGTGACTCAGAATAATTCACAGGCCTGAGTGTCCTTGAGGAAGACTGTTTGTTTGTTTGTTTGTTTGTTTTCCTTTTTAAACTAATGTCACATTTTTAATAGATATTTCCTTAATTTACATTTCAAATGCTATCCTGAAAGTTCCCTCTACCCTCCCCGCACCCTGCTCCCATACCCACCCACTCCCACTTCTTGGCCTTGGTGTTCCCCTGCATTGGGGCATATAAAGTTTGCAATACCAAGTGCCTCTCTTCCCAATGATGGCAGACTAGGCCATCTTCTGCTACATATGCAGCTAGAGACACGAGCTCTGGGGGTTCTGGTTAGTTCATATTGTTGTTGTTCCTCTTATAGGGTTGCAGATCCCTTCAGCTCCTGGGGTACTTTCTCTAGCTTCTCCATTGGGAGCCCTGTGTTCCATCCTATAGATGACTGTGAGCATCCACTTCTGTGTTTGCCAGGTACTGGCATAGCCTCATATGAAACAGTTATATCAGGGTCCCTTCAGCATACTCTTGCTGTCCTATGCAATAGTGTCTGAGTTTGGTGACTGATTATGGGATGGATTCCCAGGTGGGGTAGTCTCTGAATAGTCCATCCTTTTGTCATAGCTCCAAACTTTGTCTCTGTAAATCCTTTCATGGGTATGTTGTTCCCTATTCTAAGGAGGAATGAAGTATCATCACGCTGGTCTTCCTTATTCTTGATTTTCTTGTGTTTTGCAAATTGTATCTTGGGTAATCTAAGTTTCTGGGCTAATATCCACTTATCAGTGAGTGCATATCTAATGACTTCTTCTGTGATTGGTTACCTCACTAAGGATGATATCCTCCAGATACATTCATTTGCCCAAGAATTTCATAAATTCATTGTTTTTAATAGCAGAAGAGTACTCCATTGTGTAAATGTACCACATTTCCTGTATCCATTCCTCTGTTGAGGGACACCTGGGTTCTTTCCAGCTTCTGCTATTATAAATAAAGCTGCTATGAACATAGTGGAGCATGTGTTCTTATTACCAGTTGGAACATGTTCTGGGTATATTCCCAGGAGAGGTATTGCTGGATCCTCCAGTAGTACTATGTCCAATTTTCTGAGGAACCGCCAGACTGATTTCCAGAGTGGTTGTACCAGCTTGCAATCCCACCAGTAATGGAAGAGTGTTCCTCTTTCTCCACATCCACGCCAGCAACTATTGTCACCTGAATTTTTGATCTTAGCCATTCTGACTGGTGTGAGGTGGAATATCAAGGTTGTTTTGATTTGCATTTCCCTGATGATTAAGGATGTTGAACATTTTTTTCAGGTGGTTCTCAGCCATTCAGTATTCCTCAGTTGAGAATTCTTTCTTTAGCTCTGTACCCCACTTTTAATGGGGTTATTCGTTTTCCTGGAGTCCAGCCTCTTGAGCTCTTTGTAGATATTGGATATTAGTTCGCTATCAGATTTAGGATTGGCAAAAATCTTTTCCCAATCTGTTGGTGGCCTTTTTGTCTTTTTGACAGTGTCTTTTGCCTTACAGAAGCTTAGCAATTTTATAAGGTCCCATTTGTCAATTCTTGATCTTACACCACAAGCCATTGCTGTTCTGTTTAGGAATTTTTCACCATATCTTCAAGGCTTTTTCCCATTTTCTCCTCTATAAATTTCAGTGTCTCTGGTTTTATGTGGAGTTCTTTGATCCACTTAGACTTGAGCTTTGTACAAGGAGATAAAAATAGATCAATTCACATTCTTCTACATGAAAACTGCCAGTTGTACCAGCACCATTTGTTGAAAATGCTATCTTTTTTCCACTGGATGGTTTTTAGCTCCTTTGTCAAAGATCAAGTGACCATAGGTATGTGGATTCATTTCTGGGTCTTCAATTCTATTCCATCGATCTACCTGTCTGTAGCTGTACCAGTACCATGCCGATTTTATCACAATTGCTCTGTAGTACAACTTGAGATCAGGCATGGTGATTCCCCCAGAGGTTCTTTTATTGTTGAGAATAGTTTATGCTATCCTAGGTTTTTTATTATTCCAGATGATTTTGCAAATTGCCCTTTCTAACTCAGTGAAGAATTGAGTTGGAATTTTGATGGGGATTGCATTGAATCTGTACATTGCTTTTGGAAGGATAGCCATTTTGACTATATTAATCCTGCCAATCCATGAGCATGGGAGATCTTTCCATCTTCTGAGATCTTCTATTTCTTTCTTTAGGGACTTGAAGTTCTTGTCATACAGATCTTCACTTCCTTATTAGAGTCACACCAAGGTATTTTATATTATCTGTGACTATTGTGAAGGGTGTTGTTTCCCTTTTTTCTTTCTCAGCCCATTTATCCTTTGTGTAGAGAAAGGCCATTGATTTGTTTGAGTTAATTTTATATCTAGCTACTGCACTGAAGCTGTTTATCAGGTTTAGGAGTTCTATGATGGAATGTTTGGGGTCACTTATATATACTATCATATCATCTGCAAACAGTGATATTTTGAATTCTTTCTTTCCAATTTATATCCCCTTGATCTCCTTTTGTTGTCGAAATGCTCTGGCTAGGACTTCAAGTACTATATTGAATAGGTAGGGAGAAAGTGGGCAGCCTTGTCTAGTTCCTGATTTTAGTGGGATTTCTTCGAGTTTCTCTCCATTCAGTTTGAAGTTGGCAACTGGTTTGCTGTAGATTGCATTTATTATGTTTAGGTATGGGACTTGAATTCCTGATCTTTCTAAGACTTTTTATCATGAAAGGGTGTTGGATTTTGTCAAATGCTTTCTCAGCATCTAAGGAGATGATCATGTGGCTTTTGTCTTTGAGTTTGTTTATATAGTGGATTACGTTGATGGATTTCCATATATTAAACCATCCCTGCATTCCTGAGATGAAGCCTACTTGGTCATTATGGATGATTATTTTGATATGTTCTTGCATTCAGTTTGGGAAAATTTTATTGAGTTGTTGGGTTTTTTTTTGTTTTGTTTTGTTTTGGTTTTGGTTTTGGTTTTGGTTTTTCGAGACAGGGTTTCTCTATATAGCCCTGGCTATCCTGGAACTCACTTTGTAGACCGGGCTGGCTGGCCTCGTACTCAGAAATCCACCTTTGTTTGAATCGATATTCAAAAGGGAAATTGGTCTGAAGTTCTTTTTCTTTGTTGGATATTTGTGTGGTTTAGGTGTCAGAGTAACTGTGGCTTCATAGAATGAATGGGGAAGAGTATCTTCTGTTTCTATTTTTGTGAAATAGTTTGAGGAGAGTTGTAATTAGGTCTTCTTTAAAGGTCTCATAGAACTCTGCACTAAGCCCATCTGGTCCTGGGATTTTTTTGGTTGGGAGACTATTGATGACTGCTTTTATTTCTTTAGGGGAAATGGAACTGTTTAGATCGTCAATCTGATCCTGGTTAAACTTTGGTACCTGGTATCTGTCTAGGAAGTTGTCCATTTCATCCAGGTTTTCTTATTTTGTTGAGTATAGGCTTCTGTAGTAGGATCTGATGATGTTTTGGATTTCCTCAGGTTCTGTTGTTATGTGTCCTTTTTCATTTCTGATTTTGTTAATTAATATACTGTCCTAGTGAGTCTGGCTAAGGGTTTATCTATCTTGTTCATTTTCTCAAAGAACCAGCTCCTGGTTTGGTTGATTCTTTGAATTGTTCTCTTTGTTTCTACTTGGTTGATTTTGGCCCTGAGTTTGATTATTTCCTGCTGTCTACTCCTCTTGGGTGAATTTGCTTCCTTTAGTTCTAGAGCTTCTAGGTGTGCTGTCAGGCTGCTAATGTATGCTCTCTCTAGTTGGTTTTTTATTTTTTTTATTTTTGTTTTGTTTTTGTTTGTTTGTTTGTTTTTGTTTTGAGGCACTCAAGGCTGTGAGTTTTCCTCTTAGGACTGCCTTCATTGTGTCCCATAAGTTTGGGTATGATGTGGCTTCATTTTCATTAAACTCTAGAAAGTCTTTAATTTCTTTCCTTATTTCATCCTTGTCCAAGGAATCATTGAGTAGAGTGTTGTTCAGTTTCCACGTGAATGTTGGCTTTCTATTATTTATGTTGTTATTGAAGATCAGCCTTAGTCCATGGTGGTCAGATAGGATGCATGGGATAATTTCCATATTTTTGTATCTGTGGAGGCCTGTTTTTGACCAATTATATGGTCAATTTTGGAAGAGTTGCCATGTGGCGCTGAGAAGAAGGTATATCCTTTTGTTTTAGGATAAAATGTTCTGTAGATATCTATTAAATCCATTTGTTTCATGACTTCTGTTAGTGTCCATGTGTCTCTGTTTAGTTTCTGTTTCCAGGACCTGTCCATTGGTGAGAGTGGGGTGTTGAAGTCTCCCACTATTATTGTGTGATATGCAATGTGTGCTTTGAGCTTTACTACAGTTTCTTTAATGAATGTGGCTGCCCTTGTATTTGGAGCATAGATATTCAGAATTGAGTGTTTATCTTGATTGATTTTACCTTTGATGAGTATGACGTGTCCCTCCTTGTCTTTTTTGATAACTTTGGGTTGAAAGTCAATTTTATCCGATATTAGAATGGCAACTCCAGCTTGTTTCTTTGGACCATTTGCTTGGAAAATTGTTTTCCAGGCTTTCACCCTAAGGTAGTCTCTGTCTTTTTCCCTGAGGTGGGTTTCCTGAAAGCAGCAAAACGTTGGGTCCAGTTTGTGTAGCCAGTCTATTAGTCTATGTCTTTTTATTTTGGAATTGAGTCCATTGATGTTAAGCAAAATTAAAGAAAAGTAATTGTTGCTTCCTGTTATTTTTGTTGTTAAAGTTGGGATTTTGTTCTTGGGGCTGTCTTCTTTAAGGATTGTTGAAGGATTACTTTTTTTGTTTTTTTCTAGGGTTTAGTTTCTGTCTTGGTGTTGGTGGGGTTTTTTCCCCTTTATTATCCTTTGAAGGGCTGGATTCGTGGAAAGATATTGTGTGGATTTGGTTTTATCATGGAATACTTTGATTTTTCTATCTATGGCAATTGAGAGTTTTGCTGGGTATAGTAGCCTGGGCTGCCATTTGTGTTCTCTTAGGGTCTGTATAACATCTGTCCAGGATCTTGTGGCTTTCATAGTCTCTGGTGAGAAGTCTGATGTAATTCTAATAGGCCTGCCTTTATATGTTACTTGACCTTTTCCCCTTACTGCTTTCAATATTCTGTCTTTATTTAGTGCATTTGTTGTTCTGATTATTATGTGTCTGGAGCAATTTCTTTTCTGGTCCAGTTTATTTGGAGTTCTATAGGCTTCTTGTGTGTTCATGGGCATCTCTTTCTTTAGGTTTGGGAAGTTTTCTTCTATTATTTTGTTGAAGATATTTGCTGGCCCTTTAAGTTGAAAATCTTCATTCTTGTCTACTCCTATTATCCCTAGGTTTAGTCTTCTCCTTGTGTCCTGGATTTCCTGGATGTTTTGAATTAGTATCTTTTTGCATTTTGCATTTTCTTTGAATGTTGTGCCCATGTTCTCTATGGAATCTTCTGCACCTGAGATTCTCTCTTCCATCTCTTGTATTTTGTTGCTGATGCTCACATCTATGGTTCCTGATTTCTTTACTAGGGTTTCTATCTCCAAAGTTGTCTCACTTTGGTTTTTTTTTTTTTTTTAATTGTTTCTACTTCCCTTTTTAGGTCCTGGATGGTTTTTTAAATTCCATTACCTGTTTTGTTGTGTTTTCCTGTAGTTCTTTAAGGGACTTTTGTGTTTCCTCTTTAAGGACTTTTACTTCTTTAGCAGTGTTCTCCTGTATTTCTTTAAGTGAGTTATTAATGTCCTTCTTAGTGTCCTCTACCAGCACTATGAGATATGATTTTAAATCTGAGTCTTGCTTTTTGGGTGTGTTGGGGTATTGAGGACTGGCTGAGATGGGAGTACTGGGTTCTGATGAAGGTGGGTGGTCTTTGGTTTCTATTATTAAGTATCTTATGTTTGCCTTTAGCCATCTGGTAATCTCTGGAGTTGGTTGTTATAGTTGTCTCTGGTTGGAGCTTGTTCCTCCTGTGATTCTGTTAGCCTCTGTGAGAAGTCCTGGGAGTCCAGCTCTCTCCTGAGTTCCAGTGGTCAGAGTAGTCTCTGCAGGCAAGCTCTCCTCTTTCAGGGAAGGTGCCCGGTGGTCTGGTGTTCTGACCTGCCTCTTGGCTAAAGATGAAGGTCTGATTCAGGGCCTGTCCCAGAAGATGTGTTGCTTCTGCAGCCTCCATACTCACCTGCACAGACTGGTCTCTGAGGGACCCAGGACCCAAGTTGGGTCCCTCACCATCTCTTCAGGCCAAGCCCTCCTGGGCAGACAGCTCTCATCAGGTGGGGAAGGTGTCTGGATGTCTGGAGCCTCAAACTGGTTCTTTCCCAGAAGCTGTGTAATTCTGCCTGTCCCAGAAGCTGTGTCACTTCTGCAATCTGCACTCTCACCTGTGCAGACTGGTCTCTGTGGGACCTGGGACCCAAGATGGCTCCTTCACGAGTTCTGGCAGGCAAAGCCCTCCTGGGCAGACACCTCTCCTCAGGCAGGGAGGGTGCCCGGAAGTCTAGAGCCTGAAACTGGTTCTGTCCCAGAAGCTGTGTTGCTTAGCAGTCTGATCACTTACCGTTTGCAGTCTGCAAGCTGACCTGCACAGATTGGTCTCTGAGGAACTCAGGACCCAAGTTGGCTCCCTCATGAGCTGAGGCAGGCAAATCCCTCCCAGGCAGACACCTCTCCTCAGGATGGGAAGGTGCCCGGATCTGGAGGCTGCTCTTAACAGCAGTTAAAGTCTGCTACATCCTTGAGAATAATGATAGCACAGTAATGAAGATTCAAAAAAAAAGACAGATGTAAATGTCCATAAAAGAAGTTGGGACAGTAGATATGTATAGAAATGATTTTGAAAATCTCTTATGCAATCTGAGGAGCATACAGCTACTTACACGCATAGCATAGGACACGTTCTTAGAAGCTCTAAGAACATCCAAAGCTTTCACCTTGGATTAGCTTATAGGCTCTACATACATAGGATGTGAAAGCTAAGGCAGAGTTATAAATCAATTCCTATACAAAGTTCATATGTGAAGACTAAAAAAATGTTGTCCCCCACATCCTGGCTTTTTCCTGACAAAAAATCCAAATCCATGTTTGAATAATACTGTACTACTTTGTGGTACATGTTAAGTACCTCATTTAAATGATTTCTGAGTCCTTTTTCAGGATCTATTATTTTTTACATTGTTTTTTAAAGATTTATTTATTATTATATCTAAGTACACTGTAACTGTCTTTAGACACACTACAAGAATGTGTCAGATCTAATTATGGATGGTTATGAGCCACCATGTGGTTGCTGGGATTTGAACTGCTGAGCCATCTCTCCAGTCCCCTATCATTTACATTGTTATAGAAATCACTCCACACACTTAAAATAAAGCAAAAGCTCTTTACTTAAGATCCTGGTCAACCAGGCTTAAAGCCCAAATAAGAATCAACCCTCAACAGAACATTTCATAAGTGTGTGTGTGTGTGTGTGTGTGTGTGTGTGTGTGTGTGTGTGTGTGTGTGTTATGCATTTTACATACACTGTTATCCTTAAATCTTTTTCAGGTCCCAGCTCCAGGTTTGAACAATTTAACCAGAGACATAAGACTGCAAATCTGGCCAGGTAGGCAAGTAGATTTACATGGCACAGAAATTACATATTACCAGAATTATTTTAAGTACATCAATATTGTTTCTTTTAGAATAGTTGTTACCCAGGGTCATTTTGCCCACTTGTTGAAGTTCTGTTTTTCCTGATAAAAGCAGGAGACTTAATAACAGACCAGAACTTAATGATGGTTATGATCATATGCTGCCCACATCAAGCAGCCCCTTAGAGGTATGTGTTTACGAAGAATCAGGGACTAATGGCCACTTGCAAGTCAGGGCTATCTCCTCTGTCAGGGGAATGAAGCCTAATGACTGATCAATCCTGGCGAATAAGCATTTTCATCCTACCGTCCTACATTTCCCTTACCTCTAACAGGCCTCATTAGCAGACTGTCTTTGGGGTATTTTGGAGACAATGCTCCTTTAGCTAAATTCCACTTGTGTGACATAATGTCTTCTAAGCCAATCTATTATTAAGTCCTTTATTGTGTCAATTTTATTGCTTTGAGTTTCTTCTGCATCATTGTTACTCATTTTACTTATGTAAAAAGTATGAGCACTGAATAAACCTTTGTAATTATCGCAAACACTCTTTTTTATTAGTTAAGAAAAATCTTTTTATTTCACTCTCCCTCCCTCTCCAGTGCCATTCCTTAAAAAAAAAAAAAAAAGACTCAGGCTTCTAACTCATACTGTTCTCGTTCTCAATAAGATCTATATGAAACAGATTTTCCAAATTTTTGTTTGTAAGAGAAAAATTTATTTCTCTCCTTTTCTCCACTTTTTTTTTTAATGAGTGAATATATTTAGTTTCTCTTTGTGGTGGTTACACTGCATGGCCTTTATCATCTTCACAACATGCTGATAAACTAGGAGTTCACAAGAACCAACAAAAGGCACCTTGCAACAGAGATAAGACTGCTGAAAATTCTTGAAATAAGATTTCAACATAAAATGAGTTGGGTTTAAAGAAATCACTCATTGCTTTTCCTATCAAGTAGCTGTCTGTGAAAATAGCTCTAATTTACTCTATCAATGCTAATCCAGTTGTCACACTGCTAATCTTTTGCTAATTCAGTAGGTAACCCAGGCTGCAATTCCTTGAGACAATCTGCACACCTCTCTACCTCTAAGTACAAAACTGAAGTCTGCGGGAATCATACATGCAAACTGAGAAAATTCTCAGGAGACTTAATACCCCAGGGTGACGTCTCTGGGTGTGACTTGAGTATTTCCATCCAAGCATATCTACGACACACAGGCCATCCACTCCTTATGGCACATGGTGTCTGCACAGGGCTTCTACAGTAACGAACACAAATCCTTTGGGTAAAACACCTCAAGAGATCCCCGGGCACTGCAGGGAGGACTTCCGGGAGACGCTGAAGGTAAAGAGTCAGAGATGCTTCCATTCACATCCAAAAAGAGCTTTTTTCTCAGAGATGAAGAACTGAGGATCTCAGGAGATTGGGCTACAAAGTCATCCACTCTAAAATAGTCTCCTAATATGGCTTCCAAATTAAAATCCACAGGAAGAGACAGCAGAGTCTGGCAGGCAGCGTTGCACTTCTGAGAGGGAAGACTTGGCTTTTTCCCACCAGGAGAGTCACCATTGCTATTTGGGCATTTACTGGCATGAAGCTCTGAAGGCTGTTTTCCATCATGATCAGTCCAGGGAGAGGGCACAATGACATCTTTAGTAAAAAACTCTTCAATGGCTTTTTGTCTTTTGTCTTCCACATCTTTATTCGAGAAAGCCTTAAGTAGGAAGCCTGCCGATGGATCTCCTCTGGATCTATCTCTACAGGATTTACTACAGCCAGCTGACCAATAGACCACCTAAATTTCCCTGGAGTTGGTAGTTTTGTGGACTTAAAGATAGAAGGACTAGCAAGGGTTTGTTCATGGAGATTAGAATAATCACTAGGACTTTCAAAGGGATTTAAAACAGGGATCCTTCCCGGAGTTTCTGGTGTTATTTGCATTTTTAATTCCCTGACATCTCCCATAGCCCAGGAAGCAAATTTTGGAAGATCAAAGTTGAGCGGGCTCCCTCGGTAACAGCAGAGACGTCACTTCCAGCGATCAGTGTCCAGGCGCCCCGTCTCTCTGCTCCCCTTCACACCTAGGTGAGCTCACAGGCACGTCTTGAGCCAGGAATCCAGAGCGGTCCACCTCGAAGCCGGAGTCCAGGCCTGGGGCCACGAAGGACGTACTTACACTTGCGGGCAATGTGGAAGTTCTAGCATCACCCTGCCCTTTTCTCCACTTTTGAAGGATAATTCCACAGCATATAGAATTTGAGGATTTGAATTTTTTCTCACAGTAACACTAACCCCATTCTTCTTGTTTGTGTAATGCTTTGAAGAAAAGTCTAACATAGTTATTATCTTTGCTCTTCTACAGGTATGAAAATTTGTTTTTTTTCACTTTTTCCCAAGATATTTGCTTTATCTATACATACTATGTTGACCACATCTTTTATTGATTCTTTGACAATTTTATGCACGTATGTAATATATCTTGATCCTAATCACCCCAATTCTTTCCTCTCCCCACCACTAACATACCTTAATGTGTCCTCCTGAAAAGCTTCATGTCTTCTTTATTTTTTGAAACCCATGGAGTGCTAGAATGTTGACAGATCTTGTTGTCTGGATCATGTATAGATCTTGTGTGGATAACCATATGTGCAGCGAATTAATGAGGACAACAGCCATGCCGTATCTAGAGGACAGCATCTCTCCCCATCCTCTGGCCCTTACAACTTTTCTTTTCCATCTTCCATGATGTTTCCTGATCCTTGGGTTGGGGTGGATACAGGTGCCCCATTTAAGGCTGAACATTCAACAGTCACTTATTCTCAGCACTATGACAAGTTATGAGTGGCTGTTGTGCACTGTGAAAGAAATGTCACTGGCCAAAGTTGAGAATGTCACTAATCTATGGGTGTATAGGTGTATGTGTTTGGGGAGCATTTATCTGAATTGGTATTCTCTGAACTTCCTGGGATTATGGTTTTCAGTCATTATTTCTCTCATCACTATCCCTTTGTCTTCTGTTAGGGTTCCTATTGTACATATGTATGTATGCAGCTGTCTCACAGTACATGGGTAGTCTATTCTATAAAGTTTTTCAGTAAACTTCTCTTTGTTTTTCCATTAGAGTGCTTAGTACCCCTTAGCACATTCCTCATAGGTACCCCTAGAGAAACCATATGTATACATAAAAATGTTTGAAGAATCAAAATCATACAATTTCTGCTTACTAACTATAACAGGATTAAACTAGAACTCAGTAATAGGAAGTCAAATCACATATTAGTTGGTTACTCCCACAAACATTATGCTACTATTGTACTGGTATAACTTGCAGGCAAGATACCATTGTAGCTCAAGGGGTTTGTAGTTGAGTTGGTGGTTATGCTCCTCCTTTGGTTCTGTGTAGATTATTTACTTGCATGAAGGGGTGAAAGCTGTATGTAGGCACCAGCTCAACTTCTCCATGTTCAGTGTGTTGTATAGGTATTATCTTTTTCAATAGGACCTTGCCATCCAATTGTGGAGAACAACCAAAAATATTGGTTTTTTAGTCACTGTTCTATTTCTGTGAAGAGACACCACAATCATAGCTACTCTTATAAATGAAAGAGTTTAATTGGGGTTGGCTTACACTTTCAGAAGTTTGGCCCATTATCATCATGGCAGGCAACATGGTAGCATGTAGGTAGACATGGCACGGGAGAAGTAGCTGAGAACTGTTCATCTGGATTGACAGGCAGCAGAAAAGAGTGACTCTGATCCTGGCTTGGGTTTTTTGAATTTCAAAGCCTATCCCAAGTGACACACTGTTCATCAAAGCCATACCTCCTAATCCTTTTCAAATAATGCTATTCCCTGATGACTAAGTATTCAAATATATGTGACTATGGGGGCCATTCACATTCAAATCACCACACTTGGCAACACTTTGGGTTGTTTGGGGGTTCCTTTGGTGATTTCATTTAGCTCGCCTTTAATTTTTTTTTTGGGGGGGGGGGGTTCGAGACAGGGTTTCTCTGTATAGCCCTGGCTGTCCTGGAACTCACTTTGTAGACCAGGCTGGCCTCGAACTCAGAGATCCACCTGCCTCTGCCTCCCAAGTGCTGGGATTAAAGGCGTGCGCCACCACGCCCAGCTCTCTCTATATATATTTTATGAAACTTCTGCTGTATTAGGTTTACATATTAGCCCTCAAATGACCTTTAAGATTAGCTGTCATATCTCTTCCTCATTTGGTCCTCCTGTTCCAGGGAACTATAAAGCACTAACTCTTTCTGGAAGAGAACTTCTCACAGAAGTATTGTTTTTTTCTGAACTCTAACTCCCCATGTTCCATGATAAAAGGAAGCTTCCTGATGTCTGCCATCACAAGAATATACAAACATAAATTTCCCTTATGAAGTTGAATATGTGGGCAAATATATCAGCATCTATGTTTTTGCTCTAGAGGTAGTAAGACCTGGGAGGATGAGGCTGATAAATTAGGTGGGCTAAAATCTCATGCAATAAATAGCCAACTTTATTTAGAGCATCAGACAATTTTTACTCTGAGGGTTAAGAGGAGTCAAGTGAGTAAAGTATACAATCACAGGGAAAAGCGCATGTGGTAAAAACATGTTTTCCCATAATGCATATAAACAAATAACAATAAACAGTTGTAAGGAATAATTTGAAGTAAACCTTCCTTCTAACCACTAAACTTGGGAGGGGCATAAAAGCATAACCCAAGAACAGTTTCATGTTTTTAAAGAAACGAGTTCTTCGTGTGGATACTTCATTCCTCCCTAGAATAGGGATTAAAATATACATGGAAGGAAGTACAGAGACAAAGTGTGGAACTAAAATGAAAGGATGAACCATCCAGAGAGTACCCCACCCAGGTGGTCCATCACATAATCAGCCACCAAACGCAGACACTACTGCATATGCCAGCAGGACATTGCTGAAAGGACCCTGATATAGCTGTCTCCTGTGAGGCTTTGACAGTCCCTGACAAATACAGAAGTGGATGCTAACAATCATCTATAGGGCAGAACACAGGGTCCCCAACGTAGGAGCCAGAGAGAGAACCCAAGAGCTGTAGGGGTCTGCAACCCTATAGATGGAACAACAATATGAACTAATCAAAACCCCAATAGCTCACGTCTCTAGCAGCATATGTATTAGAAGTTGGCCTAGTTGGCCATTATTCGGGAAGAAAGGCCCTAGGTCTAGCAATGTTTGTAAGCCCCAGTACAGGGGAATGCCAGGGCCAAGTAGTGGGAGTGGGTAGGTAGGGGAGCAGGGCGGGGGGAGGGTATAGGGGACTTTTGAGATAGCACTTGTAATGTAAATGAAGAAGTTATCTAATAAATAAAAAAATGCACATGCAGATAAAACATATATGTAAAATAAATAAATATTTAAAAAAAAGAAACGAGTTCTTGGTTTCTTGGAGTTTTCTCACAAGCACTCAGAGATCTCATATGACTCCATTCTTGGACTACATTATGACACATCTATTATTGTGATTTCAGTGCACATAATTTAAATGTCAAAATGTAAATTTATGCTGATGAGTTTACAATTCGTAAAAATATAATCCTTGATATCACAATGAAAAAAATGGGAGAAGCTGTAAAGAAATATATGCGATTGAATATTATCAACTTAAAACAGAGTGATATACCTTTAGAATATGTTATGTAGTAGCAATGGTAACCACAAAGAAAATACCTGTAGAAATACATGAAAGGAAACAAAGACTGTAACTTATAAAGTTCAGAGAATCACAAAAGAAAACAATAAAAGAGGAAAGAAGGTAGAAAAACTTACAATACAATATTTAAAAACCCAACAAACTAGCAATACTTTAAATATCAGTGGATTAAACTCTTTAAAAACAGACATTGTCTGAGTAGATCCAACTGTATGCTCTCCACAAGAGACTCATTTTAAGAGGATTTCAAAGCTAAGCATGGTGGTGCCCACCTTTAATCCAAACACTCTCGAGGTAGAGGCAGATGGATCTCTGAATTTGAAGCCAACCTACAAAGTAAGTTTCAGGACAGCCAGACCTACACAAAAAGAAAGGCTTTCTCAAAAAACAAAACAGAAGCCTAAAATAACAGTAACAAAAAAATGAGGAGTTCAAGATCAAATTGTGTCTGGTTTAGAAACTGAGTTTAATTGTCATTTAATAGCCATCTCAGTCAACTGTCATGGTGTTACAGTACTTCTGTTCAGGCAAGACTCTATATTAGTCAGGGTAGTCTAAAAGGACAGAACTGATAGAATATTATATTATATATTACATATAATTATGTATTATTACATATATGTGACTTATTACCATTGGCTCACAAATTGTGGCCCAGGTAGTCCAACAATGACTGTTTCTCACCAAAACTGAAGGAATCCTGTTGATCATTCCACATGACTTGAACAGTTTCAGCAGTTCCAGTATGATTCCAGTCTTTTGATCTTTGGTGGAAGACTGAAAAAGTAGGCTCTAATATCAGTGAGTATCATGACCTGCATGGCTTTAGGATTAAACTCTATGTGCCAACATCAGACTGAAAGAATAAGAAAATGTATTACCATAATGACAGCTAGATACCCAAAGTAGTGTTTTAGGACATTGAAAAAGTTTTTAAAAATGTTTTTTAAAAATATGTATTATCCAAATATAGGATTAAACCTTGGCTCCTTCAGCCGTGCAGTGTCTATCGGTAGGTGAAACAAACCAGCTTATTTTCTTAAATATGGAGGCCAAATCTAAAATCACAAAACAAAATTGTTTATCAACTATGGAACACTATCTCTTTCTGGAAGAGAACCTCTCATAGAAGTTCTGTTTTCTTCTGCACTCTATCTAACTGCCCATGTTCCATGATAAAAGGAGGCTTCCTACTGCTTGCTGTCACAAGTTTGGGAAAATTATTTGAGGATAACCTGTGTGATATACTTAGAACAAAATCCTATGAGAAAAATCCAATGGCAATATATTTTTTAGATTGTTAATCTTTTACTGGCATTTGATTGTTACCTTCACAAATAGAATCTGTATTTCACTCAAGTTTGGTTTATATTGTCTGCCACTGGACATTGTATCTGGTACTTGGAAGAGGCATCTGTTGCTGGGAGGGCACTAACAATGGCATGATTACTTAACTGATTTCTCTTACAAAGTTTCCATGTTTTCTCCTTATTTAGGAACCTGATATAACCAAGAGCTGACTGCATGTTACACTTTGATCTTTCACTCAAAATTTATTACAATCTACACATAAAGGAGACCGTTTTTCTTTTTTATTAGATATTTTCTTCATTTACATTTCAAACGCTATCCCAAAAGTCCTCTATACCCTCCCTGGCCCTGCTCCTCAACCCATCCACTCCTGCTTCCTGGCCCAGGCGTTCCCCTGTACTAGGGCATATGATCTTTGCAAGACCAAGGGCCTCTCCTCCCATGGATGGCCGACTAGACCATCCTCTGCTACATATGCAACTAGAGACACAAGCTCTGGGGTGTACTGCTTAGTTCATATTGTTCCTCCTATAGGCTTGCAGACCCCTTTAGATCCTTGGGTACTTTCTCAAGTTCCTTCATTGGGGGCCCTGTGTTCCATCCAATAGATGACTGTGAGCATCCACTTCTGTGTTTGCCAGGCACTGGCATAGCCTCACTCGAGATAGCTATAACAGGTCTTGTCAGCAAAATCTTTCTGCCATATGGAATAGTGTCTGTGTTTGGTGGTTGTTTATGGGATGGATCCCCAGGTGGGGCAGTCTCTGAATGGTCCTTCCTTCTGTCTTAGCTCCGAATTTTGTCTCTGTAACTCCTTCCATGGGTATTTTGTTCCCCATTCTAAGAAGGAACAAAGTATCCACACTTTGGTCTTCCTTCTTCTTGAGTTTCATGTGTTTTGCAAATTGTATCTTGGGTATTCAAGTTTCTGGGCTAATATCCACTTATCAATGAGTGCATATCATGTGTGTTTTTTCTGATTTGGGTTACCTCGCTCAGGATGATATCCTCCAGATCCATCCATTTGCCTAAGAATTTCATAAATTCATTGTTTTTAATAGCTGAGTAGTATTCCACTGTGTAAATATACCACATTTTCTGTATCCATTCCTCTGTTGAGGGACATCTGGGTTCTTTTCAGCTTCTGGCTATTATAAATAAGGCTGCTATGAACACAGTAGAGCATATGTCCTTATTACATGACTTATTACATGGCTAGGACTTCAAGTACTATATGGAATAGGTAGGGAGAAAGTGGACGGCCTTGTCTAGTCCCTGATTCTAGTGAGATTGCTTCAAGTTTCTCTCCATTTAGTTTGATGTTGGCTACTGGTTTGCTGTAGGTTGCTTTTATTATGTTTAGGTATGGGCCTTGAATTCCTGATCTTTCCAAGACTTTTATCATGAATGGGTTTTGGATTTGTCAAATGCTTTCTCAGCATCTAATGAGATGATCATATGTTTTTTGTCTTTGAGTTTATTTATATAGTCTTCTCTGTCCCTATCTATTCAATATAGTACTTGAAGTCCTAGCCAGAGCAATTTGACAACAAAAGGAAATCAAGGGGATACAAATTGGAAAGGAAGAAATCAAAATATCACTATTTGCAGATGATATGATAATATACTTAAGTGACCCCAAAAATTCCACTAGAGAACTCCTAAACCTGATAAACAACTTCAGCAAAGTGGCTGCGTATAAAATTAATTCAAACAAATCAGTACACTTCCTATACTCAAAGAACAGGCTGAGAAACAAATTAGAGAAATGACACCCTTCACAATAGTCACAAAAAATACAATATCTTGATGTGATTCTAATCAAACAAGTGAAAGATCTGTACGACAAGAACTTCAAGTCTCTGAAAAAAGAAATCAAGGAAGACCTCAGAAGATAGATCTTCCATGTTCATGGATTGGAATGATTAATATAGTCAAAATTGCCATCTTGCCAAAAGCAATCTACAGATTCAATGCAATTCCCATCAAAATTCCAACTCAATTCTTCATAGAGTTAGAAAAAGCAATTTGCAAATTTATCTGGAATAACAAAAAACCCAGGATAGCGAAAACTATTCTCAACAATAGAAGAACCTCTGGTGGAATCACTATCCCTGACCTCAAGCTGTACTACAGAGCAATTGTGATAAAAAACTGCATGGTATTGGTATAGTGACTGGCAGGTAGATCAACAGAATAGAATTGAAGGCCAAGAAATGAACCCACATACCTATGTTCACTTGATCTTTGACAAAGAATCTAAAACTATCCAGTGGAAAAAAGACAGCATTTTCAACAAATGGTGCTGGTTCAACTGACGGTCAACATATAGAAGTATGCAAATTGATCCATTCTTATCTCCCTGTACTAGGTTCAATTCCAAGTAGATCAAGGACCTCCACATAAAACCATATACACTGAAACTAATAGAAGAGAAACTGGGGAAGAGCCTTGCACACACGGGTATAGGGGAAAAGTTCCTGAACAGAACACCAATGGTTCATGCTTTAAGATCAAGAATTGACAAGTGGGACCTCATAAAACTACAAAGTTTCTGTAAGGCCAAGGACACTGTCAATAGGCCAAAACACCAACCAACAGATTGGGGAGAGATCTTTACCAATCCTACACCTAATAGAGGGCTATTATCCAATATATACAAAGAACTCAAGAAGTCAGACCCCAGAGAACCAAATAACCCTATTCTAAAAATGGGGAACAGAGCTAAAGAAAGAATTCTCAACTGAGGAATACTGAATGGCTGAGTAGCACCTAAAGAAATGTTCAACATCCTTAATCATCAGGGAAATGAAAATCAAAACAACCCTGAGATTCCACCTCACACCAGTCAGAATGGCTAAGATCAAAAACTCAGGTGACAACAGATGTTGCTGAGGATGTGGAGAAAGAGGAACACTCCTCCATTGCTGGTGGGATTGCAAGCTGTTACAACCACTCTGGAAATCATTCTGGTGGTTCCTCAAAAAATTTGATACAGTACTACCTGAGGACCCAGCTATACTACTCCTGGGCATATACCCAGAAGATGTTCCAACATGTAATAAGGACATATGCTCCACTATGTTCATAGCAGCCTTATTTATAATAGCCAGGACCTAGAAAGACCCCAGATGTCCCTCAACAGGGGAATGGATACAGAAAATGTGGTATATTTACACAATGGAATACTACTCAGCTATTAAAAACAATGACTTCATGAAGTTCCCAGACAAATCAATGGAACTTAAAAATATCATCCTGGGAGCTGGAGAGATAGCTCAGCAGTTAAGAGCACTGACTGCTCTTCCAAAGCTCCTGAGTTCAAATCCCAGCAACCACATCGTGGCTCACAACCATCCTTAATGCGATCTGACTCCCTCTTCTGGAGTGTCTGAAGACAGCTATAGTGTAGTTATATATAATAAATAAATACTTTTTAAAAAGAAAAAAGAAAATATCATTCTGAGTGAGTTAACCCAGTCACAAAATAACACACATTGTATGCACTCACTGATAAGTGGATATTAGCCCCAAAGTTTGGAATACCCAAGATTCAATTCACAGACCACATGAAGCTCCATAAGAAGGAAGACCAAAATGTGGATGCTTCAGTGCTTCTTAGAAGGTTGAACCAAATACTCACAGGAGGGAATATGGAGACAAAGTGTGGAGCAAAGACCGAAGGAAAGGCCATCCAGAGACTGCCTCACCTGGGGATTCATCACCAAACCTGGACACTATTGTGGATGCTGGGAAGCATTTGCTTATGAGACCCTGATACAGAGACTCTGCCAGTGCCTGATAAATACAGAGGTGAATTCTTGCAGCCAACCATTGGACTGAACATGGAGCCTCTGATGGAGGAGTTGGAGAAGTGACAGTGGAGCTGAGGGGGTTTGTAGCCCCATGTGGGGGGGGGGATCAACAGTGTCAACCGGCCGGAAACCCCGGAGCTCCCAGGGACTGGACCACCAATCATAGAGTACACATGGATGGACCCATTGGTCTGGCCACATATGTGGCAGAGGATGGCCTTGTTGGACATCAATGAGAGGAGAGGCCCTTGGGTCTGAGGGGGTTCAATAACTCAGTGTAGGAGAATGCCAGGGTGGGGAGGTGGGAGTAGGGGGGTGATTGGGGGAGCATCCTCATCAAGGCAGGGGAGATGGGATAGGGGGTCCCTGGAGGGGAGACCTGGAAAGGGGATAACATTTGAAATGTAAATACATAAAATATCCGAAAAAGAAAACAACAGCAATAATAGTAACAAAAACAACAAAAAGTCCCTAAACTGATAGTAAATATAGGAAATCTGTTCAGGTCCTTTGACCATGTACATAACTCATAAATTTTCTATTTTTTAAATCACATATCCTGTCCCTTCTAGCAACCATGGGTACATCTCCTGAACATAGTCTAAAAATTGAAGCTGTTGTGTTTTTACCTTATTTCCATGCATGTTTTCTTAAACTCTTCTTCTAAGAATATGTAACTGCCTATCTCTAGTTTTTGCTTGTCCTAAGTTTTATATCTTACACATAGACACACACTTCCTCTTACCTTTATTTTCATACTTCTCAGGGGAGCATTCCTTTGTCTGACCAATGGGAGTTACCTGTAGTAAGGATCCCTGTTTGGGTGCCATTTGCTGAGCCTTGCAAGGCTTTGGGTTTGTCCTGACTCGGGAAACAGAAATTGAAAAAATAGCATATATATAAATAGAAAAGCTGGGATAAGGTGGACCATGTGTTCCAATGGAAACCACCAGCATCCCAGGAACTCAGTGTGTTTATTATACACAGCTGATTGAAGAGGTGTGTGTGTGTGTGTGTGTGTGTGTGTGTGTGTGTGTGTGTGTGTGTGTCTAAATGAGGAAGCAGGTTTATTATATATAGCTGAACAAGAAGGTGGGTTAGCAATTTTGTAAGTGAGAAGGCTCAGGTTGCAGTCACACATGAGAAGAAGCTGTGGTTGATACTTTATGCACATAGTATTAACCTTCTCAATGTGGACCAAGGGAAGGCCTTACCATTCCCTCGAGCCTGATATGAGGAGCACTTTGTCAGTCCCATGAATCTGAGACATTGGCATCCTTGCAAGACAGCTTCCAGAAAAAGCATCACATGACACAACCAGAAATTTCCACTTTACTCCCTAAGCTCCATCTAATGTTTATCTGTGGGTCTTTGCCTTTATTTCCATTGGCTGCTGGGTGGAGCCTCTCAGAAGACAGTCATGCTACGCTTCTGTAGGCAAGCATAACAGAGTATCATCAATAGTGTCAGGGGTTGGTGCTTGCCCATGTGATGGATCCCAAGTTGAGCCAGCTATTGGTTGGTCAGTCCCCCCATCTCTTCTGCATCTTTGTCCCTGCACTTCTTGTAGGCAGGACAATTTTTGGGTCAAAGGTTTTGTGGGTAGGTTTCTGACCTTATTTCACCACTGGGAGTTCTGCCTGGCTATAAGAAGTGGCCACTTCAGGAGCCATATCTCCCACTGCTAGGAGTCTCAGCTAGAGTCCAGTGCTCAATAATTTTAAAAAGTAAAATGGATCACAATGGGTAAATAGAGACATTACAAAGATAAACAATATGGTTGTCTTAATGTGATTTGTGACTTTGGGGGAACCTGAATTTCCATTTGCTATTGTTTGTTTCTACTTAAAAAACTTTGCTTAAGGTTTTCTGTAGTGCGCGTTTGCTCTTGGCAAACTTTCACTTTGTTAACAACAGCATTTTTGAACAACACCGCTTAATTTGTTTCCAGCTATCTAATTTGGATTTACCTCACTACTTCCTCATAATTCAATTCAGATTTAACATTTTTGGAAACATTTTACATAAATGGTACTTTGTCTTTGTCAATGATTGTAGAGAATATGCATCAAGAAGTTTGTGATACCAATTTGGTGTGATATTGGTGGTATTCAATTTTCACCACTTTCCCCTTTTTTAAAGAACTCACCAATTTCCTGTGTTCTCACCTTGTGCATTGTGCCATAGCTGGCTCCATTGTTGTAGTTGTTCAGAGGCCCTGCCTGACTCTTTCAGGTACTGGACTTTATGATTTATATTTTGCCTGTGCTTCACACTGAATCACAAATTTGATTTCTTTCAGAATTCCTTCTCTGACAACTCAGGACTAAGACCATTTTTTACTTCTTATTGACTCTAAGTAACTGACTGTTTCCCATCTGTTACATTTATTAAGATAGTTTTGTAGTGTTCGGTGTACCACCTGGCACTTTTTGGCTGGCTGGCTGCTGCTGCTAAAACAGACAATGCATCTCATCCCTTTAGTCAATATCCATATGTCCAAGAATTTCTGTTTCTCATTAGATAAGGAAATAGCAAGATTTATTGGGGACAGGGTTAAAAGGAAGAAGATGATCTCTGAAGATAATAAGAAGGCAATAAGATGGTGTTGTCTACCCTCCTCAATCTTGCCCACTGCATGGGAATTTACTAAAGAGTGAGGGGTATAGATGAAGGTGCTATAGGGATTATTCAACAAGTGAAGCCACACTCACAAGAGTTCTTGCAAAGTCTCAAGTGCCTAGATGACACATTACTTGGACACAGAAGAAACTCTTCCATTGTGTGTGCGTGTGTACACACACACACACACACACACACACACACACACACACACACACTGGAATTGCTAGCATAAAAGGCAATATTTTGGCATGGCTAGTGACAGTCTCTTCAAAGGCCATTGTAGCAAGTAAGACAGCTCCAAATGGCTTTGCTCTGTATGATTTTAGACACATGGATTTCAATATAGGAGGAACAAGTGGGAGTAGACATCATATCCATAATGGGAAATGTATTTGTAAACATGGGAATGATTTCTTTTAATACTTTAGAGGACATTTCTAGGACTTGGCAAAAGCTATTGAGCCATAATGTTTGAAATGCATTGCATGTAGATGAGTGTGCATGCTACAGGTTAGGGTGGGTTCCTTAAACAGAGAAGCATCTCCCCACAGCAGGCACACACAGTGAAACATACAATGTTTCATAGTAACTTTCTTGTTAGGATTAAAGAAGTTTTCTTCTTCTCCTTGGTTGTCACGGCATTATGTTTCTAATACAAATTAATTAGATGGAACTGGAGAACAATTTGTTTGTCATCTGCCTGGTCTATGGGTTATAGCTAGACAAGCAAAGATAATTTTATTTCAAGAATTAGCAAGAGAAGAAACATCTTGTCCCTTCTGTAGACACTCTAAGCATAATTTAATTAGTCTCTTGAAGGCCTTCATGTACAGGTACAAAATAAAATTCTGGGTGAGCTGAAAATGATGTCTCTTCTATGCAAGATGTGATAGTGTCCCCAGCTACTTTGGAGGCTGAGGCAAGTGAGTCCTGCCTGGAAAACAAAGCAAGTGAGTTTACGGCTAGAATGGGAAAATTAGCAAGAGTCTGTAACAGAATAAAATGTCCAAAAGCTGGGGGATGTAGCTCAGTGGAAGAATGATTGCTTAGAATGTGTGAATCCTGAGTTCAATCTCCAGGTACCAGGAAAAATCTACATGAATGTCTTTCCCGAAAGAAGGAAGAAGGGTAAACTTCCAGAAGTTTAGTGTTGCCTGAGCTCAGCCCCAAATTGTGATCCATCTGTCTTTGGGGAAAATTAATTCCAGGATTTGTACCATCTTTTTTCCAATTTCCATCTATTAATGCATCACTATAGAGGAAAGCAAGGCATGTTAACAATTAGGCTATGCTATAAAAACTTGTTAATTGAAATTTGGCATGGCAGCACATAGCACTAGGGAAGCTAAGAGCAGATAATCGCCAGTAGATTGAGGATAGCCTGTACTAGAGCAAAACCCTGTTTCAAAAGAAAAAGAGAGAAAAGAAGTTAGTGGTTGGGAAGAAAACATTAATTAAAGAAAGCAGCTCTTAATGATAATAATTGTAATAATAAACAATTATATATAATATGAGCTAAAATAAAAACAACAATAAGCTATAATTTCATTAAACACTGTTCTGGATATTTTTCTAAGCTCTCATTTGGTCTTTTCCATAAGCCTTATGAATAGTAGAGAAGTTTTTGCAGTTTCACAAAAGAATAAAGTATAACACAGAAAAGCTAACACACAAAATTATATGGTACAAAGTCTGATTTCAGCCAGCAAGCATGGCTCCAATGCCCAAAATCTTAATTACTTTTACAAAATAAAAGCTAATCCAAGTTTAACAGCCCACTGTTTCTACTCAAACCACCTGTTTACAGTTTGGGAGGAAAAATACCAAGAAACAGTATGTAGAAAGAATTTTGAGCCAAGGGAGCCCAGTGATCATCTACTCTGTTTGCCAGAACACCATGGTTACCAAGTTGCTGTGATAAAATGCCCTTTATTTTTTGCACTTCATCCATCAGCACAGTAATTTCCTTATGGTGCTTTATCTAGCAGGCATCTTAGCAATAATCAGGATGGGAGGCAGCCTGACGTACTCAGAAAAGTGTTTTAGTAAAATCTTGGTGAATAATTTATTGTTAATTTTGTTTGCTGTGATGATTGCCTTATGGCGCTCTATATTTTTTCCAATATTTTTATTAGATATTTTCTTAATTTACATTTCAAATGCTATCCTGAAAGTCCCCTCCCCCCTCCTCCCCCACCCTGTTCCCCTGCCCACCCACTCCCACTTCTTGGCCCTGGCGTTCCCCTGTATTGGGGTATATAAAGATTGCAATACCAAGGGGCCTCTCCTCCCAATGATGGCCGACTAGGCCATCTTCTGCTACATGTGGAGCTAGAGACACAGGCGCTCTATATTTTTAAGTCTTCATCATGAGAAAAATACTAAAAGAACTGTGGGCAAAAGGACATTATTTTTCACTTCACAAACAAGATAAACAGGAAGTAGAATAAGAATAGTAACACAATGGACACTGTTACACTTCTCTCTGTGTATAAAATATTTTCTTTTTGCTTTCGTTTTATGATGAACAACCCAGGTTCTTGAACAACCCAGGATATGTGGTATTGAATTTGCTATGTGCCCAAGGCTGGCCTCAAACTGATCCTGTTGCCTCTACCTCCTAAGTCCTGAGATTACAGGTATGCACCACTGCACCAGGCTAAAAATGTTTTAAAATGTATCCAAGAAAATGAAGTAAATCATGTCCGCATTCTTCTAAGTATAGTTAGACAAGACAGCTTGTTGGTACATACCTATAATGTGTGTATATGAGAGGGGTTCTCTGCAAATACCAGGACTGGCAGAGTAGTGATCTGAGCGAGGCAAGAAAGAAATCCTGCTCAGCATGTCTCAATAGCCAGTGTAAGTCCAAACTTTTAGAGTCTGGCACTGAGCACTTTCTTTTAGACATATTTAAGTACAGTACAACTTTGGGAAAGGGTTTCCTGGTAACAATTATCACAATAAAGCTTAAGGCGTGACTACATTGTAACTCTTTTACAAAGTACATATGACTTCTTCCATAAGAATGGATCTTATAGCTGAAGGGCCAATTGGAGGATATGGTATGATCTAGGTTACCACAGAGGTCACCAAGCTACAAAGTACATGAGACATCTCCATTAGAGGTGTGTTCTATTGCCTGGAAAACCATGCTTAAAATTCAGGTCTACAGAATAGAGTCTGCAATAAACTTAATAATCCTGGGGGGGAGGGTTGGGTGTGGTCCGGCCCTACAGATATCACAGATCACTAGGCTATTAACAGAAACCATTCCTAGCTATCTGGGAAGAAAACCTCACCTCTTCCATTGAGGAGATAACCCTGTGTGTTTAACATTCCCCCTTTTTTCTAGTGCTTATCTGTAAGCAGAAGTGTGGAGCTGGGGAGCTGGGGGACGTCAAAAGTGGAGTAGAAATATATCCAAACCCTGGAAATCTTGTCCCAAGATCGGCAGGATTAGAATTATTCCCCCCACTTCCCCAGACCAGCATGCCCCACTGCACATAGCCTTGTACCCCGACTTTTGATCCCGGAAGGAGGTCACGTAGCCTGAGAGGAAGTTAAACTTCCTCTCACTTATAAGATCATCTCTGGCAGCACCTGGAAGTCCTACCTAGGCAAATGAGGCATCCCCAGCACCCTGCACCCAGTCAATGATGTACACTCACCCCTATAGTCCCTACTTACCCCCATAAAGGCTTAAATAGCCTTTGTTCCCCACCTGCTCCATTAAACAAGCTGTCTTACTGAAGCTGTCTCTTGAGACTTTGACTCAAACAGACTTGTAAGAAGGCACAATAAGTGGGTTGGTAGAGAAGACATGGAAATCTATGACTCCTACTCACTTGGAAGTTTATTTTGAATTCTACCAGGAACTGAGTAGGGAACATGGACTCCTCCTCCTCCTCCTCCTCCTCCTCCTCCTCCTCCTCCTCCTCCTTCTCCTCCTTTTCCTTCCCCCTCCCCTTCTCCTTCTTCCTCTTCTTTCTCCTTATCCCTCCCCCTCTCCATCCCTCTCCTCCTCCTTGTCATCTCAGTCAAGACTCTCTGAAGTCTATTTAGCAGTTCTTCTGTGTGGGCATCACCTTGTATTCCTGAAGTGTACTCAAGACTTTCATGGCATTCCATCAGCATTTACATCTATCCAGTGGACTTTTACTTTCAACTGGCATAAATGAGGCAGTGTTCTTTCCTTCTTCCTATAAAAATGTAGTTCAAGCTAAAGGCCTAAAAAAACTGTACAATTTCCATAATATGATATCAGATTTTTATTTAAAATTAGTCAATATGTACTCAGTTATAAGTGGATATTAGCCAAAAAGAAACTTGAAATGCTCATGATACAATTCACAGATCATATAAAACCCAAGAACAAAGAAGACAACACCAAAGTCTGGATGCTACAGTCCTACTTCGAAGGGGGAAGAAAATAATCTCAGAAATGCATGGACAAAGAGTGGAACAGAGACTGAGGAAAAGGCCATCCAAAGACCACCTCACCTAGGGATCCATCCCATCTACAAATACTATTGCTGATGCCATGAAGTGCTTGCCAACAGGAGCCTGGTATAGCTGTCCTCTGAGAGGCTCTGCCAGAACCTGACTAAGACAGATATGGATGCATACAACCAAGCATTGGACTGAGCACTAGGTCCCCAATGGCAGAGGTAGGGCAAGGACTGAAGGAGCTTAAGGGGTTTGCAAATCCATAGAAAGAACAACAATATCAACCAACCAGACCTCCCCCCCTAGAGCTCCCAGGGACTAAACCACCAACCAAAGAGTACACATGGCAGGAACCCATGGCTCCAGCTGGATATGTAGCAGAGGATGGTCTTAATGGGTATCACTGGAAGGGGAGACCCTTGGTCCTGTGAAGGCTTGATGACCCAGGATAGGGCATTGAGGCTGGAGTGGGTGGGAGAGTGGGGGAGCACCCTCATAGAAGCAGGAGGAGGGGAATGGGATGGGATGTTTCTGGAGGGAAAACAAGGAAAGGGGATAGCATTTGGAATGTAAATAGATAAAATAACCAATAAAAAACCTCTTTGAAATGGTTCAAGGAAAACCAAATATCTAACATGGAAGAATGTGACAATGGTTATTTACCTTACAACATATATAAAGAATAGATTGGTCTTACTTTTAGGGACTTGTGAGATGGCTCAGGGGACAAAATGCTTGCATGAGTTCAAATCCCAGAACCCATAGAAAGGTGGAAGGAGAGAATTGACTTCACAAAGCTCCACAGGTGAACCATGTTATATGTATCTATAATCACCACACACACATACACACACACACACACATACACACACACACACACACATACGCACAAGCACACACATATACATGTACACATGTGTACACACACATGCACAAGTGTAAACACACAGATACACACACAGTAATAAATATTATTAAAAAGATTGTGATATTTAAGAGGCATTTAACTATTATAAATTATTTTGATGACTGAGTTGTATATTTTAAAATAAATTTTATTAGTTTACCCCCTCCTCCCTCCAAAAGAGATTGTGCTATCAAATGTTTACATTGTGTGGTAGAGCTGTTTCCTCTGGGTATGATGTGATTGTTGGCTATGATGAAGCACAACACCCTCATTTGTAGTTCTGGAAAGGAAATCAAACAGTACACCAATAGTTAGGTCTGTGGTGGTAACAATGGGGTTGTTAACAGTCCTTCTAGGAAGAAAGAGGGCGGGACAGGGAGTATCATCAGACCTTTAGTTTGGATTCCAGCCATCATTCTTGATGACTCCCTAGTTGCATGTGGTGTTAGAGTGTATAAGAGATGGAAGATTGATTGGTGATTGGAGTTCCATTGATGTAGTGTTTACCCATAACAAAGTGGGACTTTTCCATTACCCAAGAACCTATAAATAATTCCCAACTCATGTTTCAATAACTTATTTGATCATCAAGCTGGGCTTGGATGGAATTGTGTCTTTGATCTGTCAATGCCCTACCTGGAATGAATAAGCATATCTATATTTCCCAAGTAAAGTAATGGAACACATTTCTACCCGAACACAAACTGAATGGAACAAAAGTTTGGGTGGAACACTTGCATGGACCAGGCAATGGATGGCAAGACACATCTGGAAGACCCACAAGTACATGGGAAGTTCCAATCTTAAAACAACTTCAGGGGAAGATGCAGATTCATAGTGGGGACTGGATCAGGGGAAGATGCAGAGCCATGGTGGGGACTGGATCTCACTCTGATTTAGGCTCACAGGTCAGCACACATCACATAGCACCTTTAGCAGAATCTGTGGACACAGGGTAGGGATCAAATATGACTCTAAGTAAGATCCATAGACATGTGGTGACTTCTAGAATTCATATTGAAATCTATATAAACCCAAGTATTAAGTCCAAACTGACAATTGTCAATATGTGAGTCTCAGAGGAAGACTAGAGAAAGAGCTACTGGCCCTAAATACTAGTCTCACAGCAAAAGGAAACTTTAATACTATATCCATTCCTGAACATTTAAAAAAAAAAAAACAAACACTACTGAAAGAAAAAAAACACAGCAATTTGTATTTAAAAAATAAAAGATACACAGGAAAAAACCCTGAACCAACAAAACATGTAGAGGCGCACAAGTCTCAGCACAAAAACAAAAGCATGAAAAGCCAAGATAATCTTTCTTCTTCAGAGATTACTGACATTGCTTTCCTGCTACCCCTTCCGACCTCCTCTTCAGCCCATATCCATTTCTTTCTTTTTTTTTCTTCTTTTTTTATTGTTTTTTAATTTTGTAATTAGAGATATTCTTCATTTACATTTCAAGTGTTACCCCAAAAGTCCCCTATACCCTCCCCCTGCCCTGCTCCCCTACCCACCCACTCCCACTATTTGGCCCTGGCATTCCCCTGTACTGGGCATATAAACATTGCTAGACCAAGGGCCTTTCTTCCCGAATAATGGCCAACTAGGTCATCTTCTAATACATATGCAGCTAGAGACATGAGCTCTGGGGGTTCTGATTAGTTCATATTGTTGTTCCATCTGTAGGGTCGCAGACCCCTACAGCTCTTGGGTACTCTCTAGCTCCTACATTGGGGACCCTGTGTTCTGCCCTATAGATGGTTGTGAGCATCCACTTCTGTATTTGTCAGGGACTGTCAAAGCCTGCCAGGAGACAGCTATATCAGGGTCCTTTCAGCAATATCCTGCTGGTGTGTGCAGTAGTGTCTGCATTTGGTGGCTGATTATGTGATGGACCACCCAGGTGGGCCACTCTCTGGATGGTCCATCCTTTCGTTTAGCTCCAAACTTTGTCTCTGCACCTCCTTCCATGCATATTTTAATCCCTATTATAGGGAGGAATGAAGTATCCACGCATTGGTCTTTCTTGATTTTCTTGTGTTTTTGAAATTGTATCTTGGGTATTCTAGGTTTTTGGGCTAATATCCGCTTATCAGTGAGTGCATATTAAGTGACTTCTTTTGTGATTGGGTTACCTCACTCAGGATGATATCCTCCAGATACATCCATTTACTCAAGAATTTCATAAATTCATTGTTTTTAATAGCTGAGTAGTATTCCACTGTGTAAATGTACCACATTTTCTGTATCCATTCCTCTCTTGAGGGACATCTGGGTTCTTTCCAGTTTCTGGCTATTATAAATAAGGCTGCTATGAACATAGTGGAACATTTGTCCTTGTTACTGGTTGGAATATTTTCTGGGTATATGCCCAGTAGAGGTATTGCTGGATCTTCTGGTAGTACTATGTCCAGTTTTCTGAGAAACCACCAGACTGACTTCCAGAGTGGTTGTACCAGCTTGCAATCCCACCAGCAATGAAGGAGTGTTCCTCTTTCTCTACATCCTCACCAGCATCTGCTGTCACCTGAATTTTTGATCTTAGCCATTCTGACTGGTGTGAGGTGGAATCTCAGGGTTGTTTTGATTTGCATTTCTCTGATGATTAAGGATTTCGAACATTTTTTAGGTGCTTCTCAGCCCTTTGGCATTGTTCAGTTGAGAATTCTTTGTTTAGCTCTGTACCCCATTTTTAATGGGGTTGTTTGAATTTCTGGTGTTCAGCTTCTTGAGCTCTTTGTAAATATTGGATATTAGCCTCCTATCAGATTTACAACACCCTTCACAATAGTCACAAATAATATAAAATACCTTGGTGTGACTTTAACGAAGGAAGTGAAAGATCTGTATGACAAGAACTTCAAGTCTCTGAAGAAAGAAATTGAAGAAGATCTCAGAAGATGGAAGGATCTCCCATGCTCATGGATTGGCAGGATTAATATAGTCAAAATGGCTATCTTGCCTAAAGCAATCTACAGATTCAACGCAATCCCCATCAAAATTCCAACTCAATTCTTCACTGAGATAGAAAGGGCAATTTGCAAATTCATCTGGAATAATAAAAAACCTAGGATAGCAAAAACCATCCTCAACAATAAAAGAACCTCTGGTGGCATCACCATGACTGACCTCAAGCTGTTCTACAGAGCAATTGTGATTAAAAAAAAAAAACTGCATGGTCCTGGTATAACAACAGACAGGTAGACCAATGGAATAGAATTGAAGACCCAGAAATGAACCCACACATCTTGGGTCACCTTATCTTCGACAAGGGAGCCAAAACTATCCAGTGGAAAAAAGACAGCATTTTCAATAAATGGTGCTGGCACAACTGGCAGTCAACATGCAGAAGAATGCGAATTGATCCATTCCTTTCTCCTTGTACAAAGCTCAAGTCTAAGTGGATCAAAGACCTCCACATTAAACCAGAGACACTGAAATTCATAGGGGAGAAAGTGGGGAAAACCCTTGAAGATATGGGCACAGGGGTAAAATTCCTAAACAGAACACCAATGGCCTGTGCTGTAAGATCACAAATCGACAAATGGGACCTTATAAAATTGCAAAGCTTCTGTAAAGCAAAAGATACTGTCAATAAGACAAAAAGGCCACCAACGGATTGGGAAAGAATTTTTACCATAGCCGTTTCTTTGTGACATGCTCAGACCCAGAGAGCCACTCTCTACCAGTAACCCTCAGTTACCACCTGAAGCTGAGACTCAAGGAAGTAACCTTTTTTTTTTCTCTCTCTCTCCCATTTTTGGCTTCTCCAGAGTTACCAGTAGAGTCCTCCTAGTTTTGCCTGTTCATTAGCTCATCTCTATTCCTTTGTTACACTTGGTAACCCACAGCCACAGTACTTGGCTAGGATCAGTCTGGGCAACAGCAACCAAAGAATAGAATTCCCACCCAACAAAGATGAGACCAGAGATCTACACCAAGGAACACCTCAAATAACATAACTCCAGAGGCCTTTGAAGTCTTCCTTTCATATTTGCATCACCTTGATCTCCTTCAGTTTAGGTATGTTCTTTTATTCATAGTCTCTCCAGGACTTATAACATGAAGAGACATTGGGTTTTGTCATAAGTCTTTTCTTCATATAATATGCTGATCATGTAGTTTTTGTTTTTTATTCTGCTTGTATGGTGGATTAAATCTCCTGATTTACATATGTTGAACCTTCCCTCTCTTCAATAAAGCCTGCTGGATCATAGTGGATGATCTTTTTGATGTATTCTTAGATTCAGTTTGTGAATATCTTGTTGAATGTTTTGAACCTATGTTCATAATGGAAATTGATCTGTAATTTCTTTCTTTGTTGGGTCTTTATGTGGTTTAGGCATCAGAGTAACTATGCTTTGTCTTTATAAACTGAATTGGGTAATGTTCCTTCTATGTCTACTTTGTGGAAAGTTTTGAGGATTATTGGCATTACTAGTAGTTCTTTGAAGTTCTGGTAGAATTCTGTGGTAGATCTATTTAGCCCTGGGCTTGTTTTTTGTCCTCCATTTATTTACTTATTCATTCATTCATACATTCATTCATTTTACATCCCAATCGCTACACCCTGTCCCCCCTCACAGAGTCCCTCCCCCTTCTCCTCTGAGAGGGTACCCCCTAAGTATTCCCCCACTTTGGCCCATCAAATCTCTGCAGAGAGAGGCCATCAGTCCAGTTGTGGAACAGATTTCATAGACATGCAACAGCTTTAGGGACAGCCCCCGTTCCAGTTGTTGGGGACTGATCTGCACATCTACTACTTATGTGTGGGGACAGGGGTTTTGGTCCATTTCAAGTATGCTCTATGGTTGGTGGCTCAGTCTCTGAGAGCTCCAAGGGTCCAGGTTAGTTGACTGTTGGTCTTCCTGTGGAGTTCCTTCAGGGCCTTCAATCCTTCCCATAACTCTTCCATAAGAATCCTGGAGCTCCGTTCAGTGTTTGTCTGTGGGTCTCTGTATCTGGTTCACTCAGATGCTGGGTAAAGCTTCTCAGGGGAGAGTTAGGCTAGGCTCCTGGTTGTCACAGGTGGGAGCAGGTCTCCCAGAAAGCAGGCAGAGCTATGGACTGCGGAGTAAAGTGCTGATGCACTATTGCAGGTTAGCCCTGGGCTTTTGAAGTTGAGAAGTTCTTAATTATTACTTGCATTTCACTATAAATTTTGAGTCTGTTTAAATTATTTCATCTTGGTTTAACTTAGGCAGGTCATTTATATCAAGAAACACATCCATTTCTTTTAGATTTTCCAGTTTCATGGAATACAGATTTTTAAAATATGATGATTCTTTAGTCTCTGTTATAGTCTCTGTTATAATATCTCCCTTTTTATCTCTAATTTTATTAATGTGTATCTCCTTCTGGCTTTTAGTTAATTATGCCAAGGCATTGTCCATTTTGTTGATTTTCTCAAAGAACCAATTAATCAACATTTTGTATTTTTTGCTTGCTTTTATTTAAGTGGTTCTAGGCCTGAGTTTGACACTAGAAATGAAAAATGCCAAATAAAAACTCAGTGAAAAACCTTACCAATAGAATGGATCATGTGTAAAAGAAAGTATAAGGGTCCTAAGGCAAGGTAGAGGAATTAGATCAGTAAGTTAAAAAGTCAATGGTAATTTTAAAATAATACAAATAGAGCATAGAAGAGCTTTGAAATAACATTTAAATACCAAAACTTAGAGTTTGAGTATAGAAGCAGGAGAATATTGCTCCAAATATATTTAAAATATTTTAAATTAAATGACAAAAGAAAAATCTAGAAGGAAGGAAGGAAGGAAAGAATGAAAGAAAGAACGAAAGAAAGAGAAAGAAAGAAAGAAAGAAGAGAGAAAAGAAAAAAAGAAAAGAGAAGAGAAGAGAAGAGAAAAGAAAAGAAAAGAAAAGAAAAGAAAGGAGGAAGGGAGGGATGGAGGGAGGGAGGGAAGGAAGGAAGGAAGGAAGGAAGGAAGGAAGGAAGGAAGGAAGGAAGGAAGGAAGGAAGGAAGGCAGGCAGGCGAGACTAGACCAACACAAAAGGCCTCCAAAACACCACATGAGGAAGACCAGGAAGTAAACTCTGTTATACTTAAAACAGTAAAACTCACTGTTATAGTTAAAACAGTAAAACCCACAGAATAATGAAAGTGTATTTGTCTTTGTCAGAGTTCCTTTTGCTTTATTAAAACACAATGATCAAAAGCAATTTGGGGAAAGATGGTTTATTTCAGCTCACAACATGCCAGTGAAAGAAATCAGTATAGGAACTCAATCAGGTCGGTAGCTGGAAGGCCAGAGGTGATGCAGAGGCCATGGTGAAGTACTGCTTGGTACTTTGTTCCTTGTGGCTTGTTCAGCCTATCTTATTATAGTACCTAAGGCCACCAACCCAAATGTATCACTGCCCACAATAAGCTGGACAGTCTCACATCAATCATCAATCAAGAAAATGCACCACAGGCTTGTCCACAAGGCAGTCTTACAGAGGCATTTTCTCAGTTCAAGCGCCCTCTTACAAAATGACTCTAGCTTGTATCAAGTTGACATAAAACTAGTTAGAACAATTGACCCCTTGTTAATGTGGCACACAGACACAACACTATTCAACTAGAATCTTTCTTTTCTTGTTTGTCCCTAAGACATGTTAATATTAATAACACAATATAAAACATTTTAACTTTTTTTTGTTTGTTGATTTTTTTCCAACTTTTATTAGATAATTTCTTCATTTATATTTCAAGTGTTATCCAGAAAGTTCCCTATACCCTCCCACCTCCCGGCCCTGCTCCCCTACCCATCCGCTCCCACATCTTGGCCCTGGCGTTCCCCTGTACTGGGGCATATGAAGTCTGCATGACCAAGGGGCCTCTCTTCCCAATGATGGCCAACTAGGCCATCCTCTTCTATATATGCAGCTAGAGACATGAGCTCAGGGGGTACTAGTTAGTTCATGGTTATTCTTCCACCTAGAGGGTTGAAGACCCCTTCAGCTCCTTGGGTACTTTCTCTAGCTCCTTCCTTGGGAACCCTGTGTTCCATCTAAT
>LR753327.1:1577396-1590549 GCA_902729485.2 Mus minutoides | reverse complement strand
TGATTAAGGATGTTGAACATTTTTTCAAGTGCTTCTCAGCTATTCGGTATTCCTCAGTTGAGAATTCTTTGTTTAACTCTGTGCCCCACTTTTTAATGGGGATATTTGATTTTCTGGTGTCCACCTTCTTGAGTTCTTTATATATATTGGATATCAGTCCCCTATCTGATTTAGGATTGGTAAAGATCCTTTCCCAATCGGTTGGTGGCCCTTTTGTCTTGTTGACAGTCTCTTTTGTCCTACAGAAGCTTTGCAACTTTATGAGGTCCCATTTGTCAATTCTTGATCTTACAGCACAAGCCTTTGCTGTTTTGTTCAGGAATTTCTCCCCAGTGCCCATATCTTTGAGGCTTCTCCCCACTTTCTCCTCTATAAGTTTCAGTGTCTCTGGTTTTATGTGGATGTCCTTCAACCACTTAGACTTGACCTTAGTACAAGGAGATAAGAATGGATCAATTCCCAGTCTTCTACATGATAGCTGCCAGTTGTGCCAGTACCATTTGTTGAAAAGGCTGTCTTTTTTCCACTGGATAGTTTTAGCTCCCTTGTCAAAGATCAGGTGAGCATAGGTGTGTGGATTCATTTCTGGGTCTTTGATCCTATTCCATTGATCTACCTGTCTGTTGCTGTACCAGTACCATGCAATTTTTGTTACGATTGCTCTGTAGTACAGCTTGAGGTCAGGCATGGTGATTCCACCAGAGGTTCTTTTATTGTTAAGAAGAGTTTTCACTAGTCTAGGTTTTTTGTTATTCCAGATGAACTTGCTAATTGTCTTTTCTAGATCCTTGAAGAATTGAGTTGGAATTTTGATGGGGATTGCATTGAATCTGTAGATAGCTTTTGGCACGATAGCCATTTTTACTATATTGATTCTGCCAATCCATGAGCATGGGAGATCCTTCATCTTCTGAGATCTTCCTCAATTTCTTTCTTCAGAGATTTGAAGTTCTTGTCATACAAATCTTTCACTTCCTTCGTAAGAGTCACACCAAGATATTTTATATTGTTAGTCACTATTGTGAAGGGTGATGTTTTCCTGATCTCTTTCTCAGCCAGTTCATCCTTTGTATAGAGAAAGGCCATTGATTTCTTTGAGTTAATTCTATATCCAGCTACTGCACTGAAGCTGTTTATAAGGTTTAGGAGTTCTCTGGTGGTCAAAAACCCCAGTGAATATATATGATAGTATAGTAGACGTTTATCGCTATTAAACTCAAGAAGGAAAGGTTAAACATAGGGGAACTGGAGGAAAACAACAGCTTAGCGAGACCGATCCTGAAGTTCATGATATGACTTATCCATCCCTCTTTCACCCGTCGGAACAGACCAGGGACATTTTAGTGGGATTGCTTCCAGTTTCTCTCCATTTAGTTTGATGTTGGTCACTGGTTTGCTGTAGATTGCTTTTATCATGTTTAGGTAAGGGCCTTGAATTCCTGATCTTTCCAAGACCTTTATCATGAATGGGTGTTGCATTTTGTCAAATGCTTTCTCAGCATCTAAGGAGATGATCATGTGGTTTTTATCTTTGAGTTTGTTTATATAGTGTATTACGTTGATGGATTTCCGTATATTAAACTATCCCTGCATTCCTGGGATGAAGCCCACTTGGTCATGATGGATGATCGTTTTGATGTGTTCTTGGATTCGGTTGGCGAGAATTTTGTTGAGTATTTTTGCGTCAATATTCATAAGGGAAATTGGTCTGAAGTTCTCTATCTTTGTTGTGTCTTTGTGTGGTTTAGGTATCAGAGTAATTGTGGCTTCATAGAATGAATCGGGTAGTATACCTTCAGATTCTATTTTGTTGAATACTTTGAGAAGAACTGGAACTAGGTCTTCTTTGAAGGTCTGATAGAACTCTGCACTAAACCCATCTGGTCCTGGGCTTTTTTTGGTTGGGCGACTATTAATGACTGCTTCTATTTCCTTAGGAGATATAGGGCTGTTTAGGTCATTAATCTGATCCTGGTTTAACTTTGGAACTTGGTATCTGTCTAGAAAGTTATCCATTTCATCCAGATTTTCCAGTTTTTTGGAATATAACCTTTTGTAGAAGGATCTGATGGTGTTTTGGATTTCCTCAGGATCTGTTGTTATGACTCCCTTTTCATTTCTGATTTTGTTGATTCGGATGCTATCCCTGTGCCCTCTAGTGAGTCTGGCCAAGGGTTTGTCTATCTTGTTGACTTTTTCAAAGAACCAGTTCCTGGTTTGATTGATTCTTTGGATAGTTCTTTTTGTTTCCACATGGTTGATTTCACCCCTGAGTTCGATTATTTCCTGCCGTCTACTCCTCTTAGTGACTTTGCTTCCATTTGTTCTAGAGCTTGCAGATGTGCTGCCAAGCTACTGGTGTAAGCTCTCTCCATTTTTTTTTTTTTTTTTTTGGTCAGAACTCAGAGCTATGAATTTACCTCTCAGGAATGCTTTCATTGTGTCCCATACATTTGGGTATGTTGTGGCTTCATTTTCATTAAACTCTAGGGAGTCTTTAATTTCTTTCTTTATTCCTTTCTTGACGAAAGTATCATTGAGTAGAGTGTTGTTCAGTTTCCAAGTGAATGATGGTGTTCTGCTTCTTATGTTGTTATTGAAGAGCAGCCTTAGTCCATGGTGATCTGATAGGATGCATGGGTGTTAAAGTTATAAAAACTTAGACAACTCCCGACAAAACACCGGTTAATACACTAGTTAAAACCTCTTCCACGGTACTCCACGACTCTTTTTCCACATAGGAAAACAAAATCCTACTTTATAAGACATCTATAGACAATTCACCATTTGTTTCATAGCTTCCGTTAGTTCGACTGAGTCTCTGTTTAGTTTCTGTTTCCTGGATCTGTCCATTAATGAGAGTGGGGTATTGAAGTCTCCCACTATTATTGTGTGAGGTGCAATGTGTGTTTAAACTTTACTAAAGTTTCTTTAATGAAAGTGGCTGCCCTTGCATTTGGAGCATAGATATTCAGAATTGAGAGTTCCTCTTGGAAGATTTTGCCTTTGATGAGTATGAAGTGCTCCTCTTTGTCTCTTTTGATAATTTTGGGTTGAAAGTCTATTTTATTCAATATTAGAATGGCTACCCCAGCTTTTTTCTTCAGGCCGTTTGCTTGGAATATTGTTTTCCAGCCTTTCACTCTGAGGTAGTGTCTGTCTTTTTTCCTGAGGTGTGTTTCTTGTAGACAGCAAAATGTCGGGTCCTGTTTGTGTAGCCAGTCTGATAGTCTATGTCTTTTTATCGGAGAATTGAGTCCATTGATATTAAGCGAACAGTAATTGTTGCTTCCTGTCATTTTTGTTTTTAGAATTGGGATTCTGTTCTTGTGGCTGTCTTCTTTTAGGTTTGTTGAAGGATTACTTTCTTGCTTTCTCTAGGGCAGAGTTTCCGTCCCTGTATTGATGTTTTTCTGTTATTATCCTTTGAAGGGCTGGATTCGTGGAAAGATATTGTGTGAGTTTGAATTTGTTGTGGAATACTTTGGTTTCTCAGTCTATGGTAAATAAGAGTTTTGCTGGGTATAGTAGCCTGGGCTGGTGTCTTAGTCAGGGTTTCTATTCCTGCACAAACATCATGACCAAGAAGCAAGTTGGGGAGGAAAGGGTTTATTCGGCTTACATTTCCATACTGCTGTTCATCAAAGGAAGTCAGGACTGGAACTCAAGCAGGAGCTGATGCAGAAGCCATGGAGGGATGTTCTTTACTGGCTTGCTTCCCTTGGCTTGCTCAGCCTGNTGTCTTGTCTATGCTCCCTATAGAATCTTCTGTGCCTGAGATTCTCTCTTCTATCTCTTGTATTCTGTTGCTGATGCTCATATCTATGGTTCCTGATTTTTTTCCTATGGTTTCTATCTCCAGGGTTATCTCCTTTTGGTTTTTCTTAATTGTTTCTACTTCCATTTTTAGGTCCTGGATGGCTTTGTTCATTTCCATCCCCTGTTTGGTATTGTTTTCCTGTAACTCTCTAAGTTTTTCCTCTTTAAATGCTTCTAGTTGTTTAACTGTGTTTTCCTGCATTTCCTTCTTATAGTCCTCCATCATCATCATGACGAGTGACTTTATATCCATGTCCTGTTTTTCTGGTGTGCTGTTGTATCTAGGACTTGAAGTGGTGGGTGAGTTTGGATCTGGTGATGCAAAGTACCCTTGGACTCTGTTGCTTCTGTTCTTAAGCTTACCTCCTGCCATCTCTGCCCAAGGAGACCTGGTATTGGTGCAGACCAGAAGGGAGCGTCTGTCCTGCCCTGGGCCTTTATCAATCTCCAGGCTTGTGTCTCAGGTCGCTCGAGATTGGGCCAGAACAGATGCTGAGTTCAGCTGCTCACCTGTGGTCCCAAGATAGCCGAAGGGGCCTCGGGGGAGAGTGCGCAGAGCCTGTGCCTGAGCCCTCAGCTGGTGCGGGTGCAACGGACCAGACCGGAAGGGAGAGTCTGCCCTGCACTGGGCCTTTATCACTCTCCTGGCTGGTGCCTCCTGCGCCTGGTGCTGGAGCAGTGTGGGCCAGAAGGGAAGGGGTCCGCTGCCCCCCTGTCTATCTCCCGGCTGCAGACTCAGGTCCCACAAGATTTGGACTGGAACAGATGTGTGTTCCTCTCACCAGTGGTCCCGAGATCTCTAGGAGAGTCCCGCTGGAAACCTGGGTGGGTGCGCAGCCCCCGGGCCTTGTGCCCTGCGCTGGAGTGGTGTGGACCGGAAGGGAAGGGGTCCACTGCCCCCCTGTCTATCTCCCAGCTGCAGACTCAGGTCCCACGAGATTGGACTGGAACAGATGTGTGTTCCTCTTACCAGTGGTCCCGAGATCTCTAGGAGAGTCCCGCTGGAAACCTGGGTGGGTGCGCAGCCCCCAGGCCTTGCACCCTGCGCTGGAGCGGTGTGGACTAGAAGGCACATTTCAACTTTTAAAATTTCCACAGTCTTTACATTTTAAGCACTTTGAAAGTTCAATCTCTTCCAAGATCTCTCTAAGACATCCAAAGTCTCTCTGAAACATTTATGATCTTATAATTGTGGATTCTTATTTGTTTGTTTGTTTTAAAAGAACCAATATAAATACATTTTTACTCCAAGAGGAAAGAGCCAGGACACAGTAACAATTAAACCAAAGCAAAATTTAAATACAACTGTGTAAATAACTCAACATCAGACTTCTGGGACTTATAATCTTCTAGGCTCCAAAGAACTTGTCACAGCACACATATTATGTCTCTTGGGATCATGCTTAATTGCTGCTGCTGTCCTTACTTGTTATCCCATGGTACTAGCACCTCCAAAATGCTGGGGTCTCCACTGCAACTGAGCTTCCCATAGAAGCTGTTGTCACTTGAGTGGTAGTGGTTTTGAAGGAGGTCATGAAGAGCAGCTGAGGCTTGGTACTGTGGGGCATGGCTGTATTGCCTGAAGAAAGCCCAGGAGAGGCTATTTGTAAAGGTGCAAATATTTTTCCTTTAAGGAAATACTTCCAAAACATTTGCCTCAATTACTTTCTCTCTCTCTCTCTCTCTCTCTCTCTCTCTCTCTCTCTCTCTCTCTCTGTCTCTCTGTCTCTCTCTCGCACACACATTTAATAGCATATATTTTGTCTATTTTTCCTTTTATTAAAAATAAATTCTTTTCTCACACATTAAATCCTCATTGTAGATTCCCCCCTACTCTTCCCAGTTCCTCCCCTTCTCTCCTCCCCCTTGGACTCACTCCCTTTTTGTCTCTCATTGGAGAAGAATTGACTTCTAGGAGAGAACAACAAAACATGACAACGTAAACCATAGTAAGATAAAGCAAAAAACATCACATCGAATTTGGACATGGCAACCCAAATAAAAGGAAAAGAGTCCCAAGAGCAGGCACAAGAAACAGAGACCCAGGATGGAGAGATGGCTCAGTGGTTAAGAGCACCGACAGCTCTTCCAAAGGTCCTGAGTTCAAATCCCAACAACCACATGGTGGCTCACAACCATCTGTAAGAAGACCTGACGTCCTCTTCTGGTGCATCTGAAGACAGCTACAGTGTACTTAGATATAATAATAAATAAATCTTTAAAAAGAAAAAGAAATAGAGACCCACTCATTGTCACACTCCTTGTCACACTTCTTGTCACATTCACAGAATACTTTCCCACATCAAAGACATTAGAACTCGAGGTGGGGGGAGGCTTCACATAGGCACCAGCTTGACTTTTTCATGTTCAGTGAATTGTATGGGTGTTGTTCTTGGCAATGTGGCTTCACCGTTAGTTTGTGTAGAGCAACCCACTTCCTTAGCAACAGCCTCGGATGTTTGGGGATTTCCATGGGACCCCCTTGAATTGAATTCAACCCAGTCTTGCTACTAGAAGTCATGTTTGATGACAAGAGATAGCCACTTGAGCCATATCCTACGTTATTAGAACACCTCATTAAGATTACCTTCAAGTTTACTTTGTTCTCTCTCCCAAGTGGGACTGAGGTGTCCTCACTTGGGTCACTTCAGCTTGTTGAGCCTTTTGAATTTCTTGGACTGTATCTTGTGTATTCTGTATGGTTTTTTTAATATTTTTATTTTTGGCTAATATCTACTTATTAGTGAGTACATACCATACATGTCCTTTTGGGTCTGAGTTACTTCACTCAGGGATGATATTTTCTATTTCCATCCATTTGCCTGCAACAGTCAGGATGTTCTCATTCTTAATAGCTGAGTAGTATTCTGTTGTGTAAATGAACCACATTTTCTGTATCCATTCTTCTGTCCTGGGAAACCTGGGTTGTTTTCAGCTTCTGGCTATCACAAATAAGGCCACTATGAACATAGTGGAACATGTGGCCCTATGGCATGTTGGGGCATCTTTTGGGTATATTCCCAAGAGTGGTATTGCTGGGTCTTCTGGTAGTACTATTTCCAATTTTCTGAGGAACCTCCAGATTGATTTCCAGAGTGGTTGTACCAGTTTGCAACCCCATTAGCAATGGAGGAGTCTTCCTCTTTCAAGTTTACTATAAAAAACTATACTAGTTTTCTATATCATCTCTCAAATATCCCTCAGTTCCAGCTCTCTCCCTCTACCATATCTCTCCTCCCATTCTCCTGATACTTTCTGTCCCATCCCTATCTACCCTCGGTCTGCATGTAGAATCTATTTTATTCCCTCTTTTCAGGGAGATCCATGTGAGCCCCTCCTTGACCCTTCCTCTATACCTAACCTTTCTATGTCTATAGATTGTAGCTTAATTATAATTTACTTAGCAGCTAATAGCCAGTTATAAGTGACTACATATATTTCTCTTTATGGGTCTGGCTTACCTCACTTAAGATTTTTTTTTCTATTTTCATCCATTTGTCTGCGAATTTCATAATGTCATTTTAAAAACAACTGAGTAATACTCCATTGATCTGCTCAGGATCTTCTGGCTTTTAAAATCTCTGTCAAGAAGCCAAACGTAATTCTAATAGGTCTGCCTTTATATGTTACTTGGTCATTTTCTCTTGCAGCTTTTAATATTCCTTCTTTTTCTGCACATTTAGTGTTTTGATTATTATATGGCAGGAGGATTTTCTTTTCTGGTCCAATCTATTTGGTGTTCTGTAAGCTTCTTATATGTTTATAGGCATCTATTTGTTTAGGTCAAGGAAATTTTCTTCTATGATACTTTCTGGGCCCTGTAGCTGAGAATCTTCTCTTTCTTTTATTACTATTGTTCTTTGGTTTGGTTTTTGCATAGTGTCTCAAATTTTCTGGTTGTTTTGTGTTAGAAACTTTTTATATTTAACATTTTCTTTGACTTATGTATCACTATCTTCTAGGGTGTCTTCTATGCCTGAGATTCTCTCTTCTGTCTCCTGTATTCTGTTGGTATCTGTAAATCCTGTTCTCTTTCCTATGTTTTCCATCTCCAGGATTCCCTCAGTTTGTCTTTTCTTTATTGCTTTTATTCCCACTTTCAGGTTTTGGACAGTTTTATTCATTTCCTTCAGCCATTTGACTATGTTTTCCTGTATTTCTTTGAGGTTTTTATTCATTTCTTCTTTAAAGGCACCTATTATCTTTATAAGATTGGGTTTAAAGTCATTCTCTTGTGCTTCAGTTGTGTGAGAATACCCAGTTCTTGCTATAGCAGGATAGCTGGGCTCTGGTGGTGCCATACTGCTCTGGTTCTTGTTCACTGTGCTCTTACTCTGGTCTTCAGCCATCTGGCCGTTCCTCGTGTTGGCTGGATGTTCCTGATACTGACAGGACTCCTAGGGGAGACAGGCAGAGCTGTGGGCCTGACATTGGAACTCAGCAAACAGCATACTGCTTACCTTTGCTGCCTGTGCCCTAGGTAGATGTTAATATTCCTGGGGCTCTGGCGGATCTCCTTGGGAAAGCAGGCAGAGCCATGGGCCAGACAGTGGAGGTCAAGGAACAGCACACACACTGGAGTCTAGGCTCACAACCAAAAATATAAAATGTGTATTAAACAGGAAAATTGCTTTTATTTCAATGTTAAAACTGTTATTTGCTTGAAGGAATGGGAAACAGGCCCAGAACTCTGTAATCCACTAGCTTCAGGGTCTTGAAGTAATTCTGATTTATAGACAGCAACTCAAAATTACTGAGCCCGAAAAGCCCACCACCATTTCAGCTCTTTGGAGTCTTTGATTTCTTCTGAGTAGATCAGACCCAAACCATATTGGTCAAGTAGTATGACGGACTAAATTCATTTAGAAAAAGTTAATTAAGGTAAACTTGCTTGAAACTTTTCTTCTTCGTTTATATAATGTTTATTTAAGTGCTTCTAAAGTTCATAAGTTACAACTATTTACAGAACTACAGAACTGCGCCAAGGCAATTTCAATTCTTGGCAGACTTCAGAGGATCACAAGTTTGAGTCCAATCTGGGATACAGAATATATTACAGATACAGCCATAGTGAGATTTGACTTACCCTAGCATGTGGCTGTTCCTACTTTCCCGGCCCAGGTAGAAAGATCAGTTCTAACCTTGGAAGGGCTGTTTGAATGCTTGACTCTATTTACCTCTGAAAATAAAAGCTTAGTTTAGGATTTCTGAACAATGGGCATTTATAAACTATTTTTAAAACTGTTGGTGAGATACTGCTAGATAGTATAAAGTCCTCTAGAGGCAGAAGAAATCAGGGAAGTTGAGGAAGCAGTGATACTGCAGATAATGAGAAGCATTTATAGGACAGTCCAACTGGCTGATACATAGGGCCAGAAAGTTGTTTTGAGATAGTTTCCCACTATGATGCCTCCACTAGCCTTGAACTCTAGCTCCTTCTTGCTTCTATTTCTCAAGTGCTGGGACTACACTACTGCATTAGGATAAGGGAGATGGGGTTGGAATATTATTCCCCTTTGTTTTCCCTGCAACTACCTTGGGGTCTTCTTTCCCCTTCTGTGGGTAATATTTACTGTGCTTCCTCGCAGTCTTTGGAGCACAGAGCTAGAAGTCCAGAAGAGAGGAACCCCTCTCCACCAACCCTTTTCCCACGAACTTAGCCTCCAGAAATAGCACTAAACCCCAACTCACCCTCCAGTAAGTAGACCAAAGGATGCTTTAGCAATTAAATCAAGCCCCAGGAAATTAGCCTCCGTAGTGGTGCTGGGATGTCATGCCAGACTAGAGACTTCTCTGGGGTACAGAACAGGCAGGGGAGGAGAAGATGCTGACTCCAGGAACAACAGGCAGATGGTCTGGAAAGTGGGGACCCTACAGCGCCCCAGACCCCTTAATGCTCTTGAACTTTCAGCGGAGACTCATTCAGGCCCTTTGCTTGCAGTGGCCATTTAGCACCCTGCGTGGTGGCCAGAGTAGACTCCTTGGAAGGGGTTCTCCGAGGACCCAGCCAGGATCACATCGAGGGCTGGAGACATAGGGTGTGGGGCACCGTAGTCACCGCAAACATTAGTAGAGATGGCAGGGCCGGTGATGTGCAGGGTGGAGGAGGTGGGACACCTTGGAGGAGCTGGGACCAGTGGCAGCTGCTGTGTGTCCATAAGGGCTAAAGTGCGAGGCTGCTCCTGGCCTCTCTTCCCGCAGGAGGAGCTGGAGTAGATGCCCCTCCCTGGTGTGACTCAAGGCTTGTCATCTCTCCAGGACTGGGGAGAGTATCTAGGTCTGCGGAGCAGCCAGAGTCAATGTTCCCCCACCCCCACCCTCCCACCCGTATTGCCCGAGACTAGGACGCAGCCTTAGCCACGTTCCCTGCACTGCCTGCACACTTAGAAGGTCCCAGGGTGCAGGCTTCGGGGCAATGTCACCCAGCAACGTGCAGCCCCGGCTCTTTGCTTCTGGCCACTGAGGGAACATACGGGGTGGGTGTGGTGGGGAAGGAGAGGAGGGCGAGGGTCGCCCTGCGGGTCAGTTGGGCAGTCGGGAGGCTGTGGCCCCCTAGCGCATGCACATGACAAGTGGTGCGGATGGGCAGGGGGCGGGGGAGCCTGGCGGCGAACATCCAGCTTGGCTCTGCCCCCCCCCTGCTTTAGGCTAATTTCATCCGACTGGGACTTAGAAAATTGATGCTAGGGTGCAGGTAGTTCCAGGAGGCCTAAGGTGAGAAGGAAAAGGGAAGATATGGGGAGCCTCGGTCCTAGTAGGGTCGTGGTGGGGTGGTCCCTGTCCTGCCCCCTCCCAAAAGACACATTTTTGGAGTCAAGTTCAGTATGCAACAGGCCACGTGGGCCTGTCATTGTGGTTTGGAGATCCTGAAGAATTTTCTTGGAAATAAGGCTCATTAGATCGCTGATGTATAAAAATCTGCATTCTTTAAGTGATGTATCAGGAAATGAACAAAGGGTAAGGTAGCGCATCCCATTCGAATCTATCAAATATGCAGAGGTGGCGAATGTGTTGATTTGAGAGGATGAAGGTCCAGGAAGCGGGAGTGGGTGGGTGGGTAGAGGAGCAGGGTGGGGTGGGGTATAGGGGGCTTTCGGGATAGCATTTGAGATGTAAATGAAGAAAATAATCTAATAAAAAATTGAAAAAAAGAATAAAAACTAAATAAAAAGTTTTCTTATTTGATAACCAATCAAAAAAAATCTTTAAAAAATGAACCTATCAATAAAAATGTGTGTATATAAGACAGCTATATAAATCTATACAGGACTTTAGGCATGCAGGGAAATGGATTCATTATAGAAACCAACAGAATGTCAACGTACAAGAGCTAAGTAAAGATTTTCCAAATCTTAATTGTCATCAACAACCTCTGATAACATTTGATGTATGTGTGTTTCCAGAGAGATACATTGTTCTACATTCCCATTTGCCTTATTAAAGGAAAATTAAATAAATTATATTTTACATGCAATGAAACACAGAACTAATTAATATCTACCTCGGTGATGTTTTCAGTGTCCAGCTACTATTATAACTAGTAACCAGATTTAGGTTGTTTCCCTGTGGTGGTTTGAATGAGAATGGCCTCTATAGGCTCCTAGATCTGTTTAGTCACCAAGAATGGAACTCTTCAATAGGATTAGGAGGTGTAGATGGCATGGTGGTGCACACCTTTAATCACAGCACTTGGGAGGCAGAAGTGGGCAAATTTCTGAGTACAAGGCTAGCTTGGTCTACAGAGTGAGTTCCAAGACAGCCAGGCAATAGAGAAACCCTGTCTCAAAAAAACAAAAAACAAAACAAAACAAACAAACAAAGGATTAGGAGGTGTGACCTTGTTGGAATAAATGTGTCCTTGTTGGAGGAAGTATGTCACTGGAGGTGGACTTTGGGTTTCAAAAGCCCAAACCAGGACCAATGGCTCTCTTCCATCTGTGGATTCAGAAGCAGCTACTTCTCTATAGCCATGTCTACCTATGTGCTGTCATGTTCTCTCCCTCCCTCCAAACCCAAATTATTTTGGATAACCTTCCACATCACAGACCATCACTTAAGGAATCTGGGGGCAGGAACTGATACAGAGGCCATGGTGTAGTGTTGTTTACTAGCTTTGTCCTTGTGGCTTGCTCTGACTACTTCCTTATAGCACCCATGACCACCCAGGAGTGGCACTACCCACAGTGAACTGAGCTCTCCTACATCAGTCTTCAATCAAGAAAATGCACCATAGAGTTGCCCACAGGCCAATATGGTGGGGCATTTTCCCAACTGAGGTTCCTTCTTCCATAATGACTCTAGCTTATATAAATAAAGTTTACATGAAAATAGCCAGTACAAGTTTGAAAGCTGAAAGAGAAAAAGCGAAGTAATTTATAAAGGTAGGTCCAATTAAAATAATACCTGATTATTCAAGCAGAGGTGAGCTCTATCCTATGCCCCCTGCCTTACATTCCCCAGCCCAGTGGCATGCCTGCATTCCTGCAGGCCTACTGCCATAAGGGTCTACCAGGTCAGACCCCTCTTTGGCAATTCCCTGCCTGCTGGTCCCCCTGAAGCATTCCCAATAGCTGTGAACTGCACCTGCTCCTTTGTACTCCATTTCCTGACCCACAATTCTGCATGCATTACAAGAGGCCTGCCAACACTAGAGACAACCAGATGGTTAAAAGCCAGCTTAAAAACACTATCAACGGTCCTGCAATACCTCTACTGGGCATATATCCAGAAGATATTCCATCTGGTAACAAGGACACATGTTCCACTATGTTCATAGCAGCCTGATTCATAATAGCCAGAAACTGGAAAGAACCCAGATGTCCCTCAACAGAGGAATGGATACAAAAAATTTGGTATATTTACACAATGGAGTACTACTCAGCTATTAAAAACAATAAATTATGAAATTCCTAGGCAAATGGATGGATCTGGAGGCCATCATCCTGAGTGAGGTAACCCAATCACAAAAGAATTCACATAACATGTACTCACTGATATGTGGATATTAGCCCAGAAACCTAGACTACCCAAGATACAATTTACTAAACACATGAAACTCAAGAAGAAGGAAGATCAAAATGTGGACACGTTACCCCTTCCTAGAATTAAGAACAAAGCACATATTGAAAGAGTTAAAGAGATCATGTGTGAAGCTGAATCCAAAGGATGGACCCAATGACTGCGGCTGCCAGGGATCCATCCCACAATCAGCCACCAAACATAGACACTATAGCATATGCCAGCAAGATGGTGCTGAAAGGGCCCGGATATAGCTGTCTCGGGGGAAAATATACCAATGCCTGGCAAACATGGAGGTGGAAGCTCACAGTCAGCT
>LR753327.1:1544965-1577296 GCA_902729485.2 Mus minutoides | reverse complement strand
AGATGGGTAGGGGAGCAGGGCCGGGAGGGGGGAGGGTATAGGGAACTTTCTGGATAACACTTAAAATGTAAATGAAGAAAATATCTAATAAAAGTTGAAAAAAAAAACATTAGCTATTTTGGTCAATACACCTGGACCAGGGTCAGGGTCATAGAAATCCCAAATGTGTTGCCACAGGACATGTGGCTATTGGGAATAGAGGACTAGGAAGTATCTAAGCAGACACACAATGGAGTCTGGCAAGCTAGTATTAGCTTAGCCACTTCAATTGAACGTTTAAACTTATCACTAAATATTCTTTCTCTGCCTCTTAGAAAGATATTCTTGGGCCCCCATATCAATGGAGTTCCCGTTCACAGATGTAATCAACTGCAGATTGGTAGTATCTATAAAACATAATTGTGTCAATATTATGAATGCACATTAAGCCATCATTCCCTAAAGGATAACATTTCTATGTATACAGTATTCACATTGTATCATGTCATAAATAATAAACATGTACTTTAAAGGATAAAAAAAAACACACTATCAACGGGGCTGGTGAGATGGCTCAGCGGGTAAGAGCACCTGACTGCTCTTCCAAAGGTGATGAGTTCAAATCCCAGCAACCACATGGTGGCTTACAACCACCTGTAATGAGATTAATGAGATCTGACGCCCTCCTCTGGTGCATCTGAAGTCAACTATAGTGTAATTATGAAAAATAATAAATGAATCCTTGGACCAGAGAGAGCAGGGACTGAGCAAGTGGGACCGACTGGAGTGAGCAGGGCCAAACGGGGGCGGCCAGACCGAGCGGGGCCTACTGGAGCGAGTGGGGCAGACCAGAGCGAGCGGGCAGACCAGAGCGAGCAGGGTTGACCGAAACAAGGGGAAAAAAACACCATCAACAAGAACCAGGGTAATATAGCACCACTAGAACCCAGCTATCTTACTGGATACCCTAACATAGCTGAAACACAAGAAGATGACCTTAAATCCAATATTATAAAGATGATTGAGGCCTTTAAAGGGGAAATGAATAAATCCCTTAAAGAAATAGAGGAAAATACATTCAAAAAGAAAACACAAACTGAGGGAATCCTGAAGATGGAAAACCTAGGGAAGAGAACAGGAACTACAGATGAAAGCATCAACCAACAGAATACAGGAGGTGGAAGAAGGCTTAGAAGATAAGATAGAAGAAATTGATACATCAGTCAAAGAAAATATTAAAGCTGAAAAAAAATCCCTGACAGAAAACATCCTGTAAATTTGGGACAGTATGCAAAAACCAAACCAAAGAACAATAGGAATAAAAGAAGGAGAAGATTCTCAGCTACAGGACCCAGAAAATATCGTAGAAGAAAGTTCCCTTGACCTAAACAAAGAGATGCCTATAAACATACAAGAAGCTTACAGATCACCAAATAGATTGGACCAGAAAAGAAAATCTCCTGGCAGCATAATAATAATAATAATAATAATAATAATAATAATAATAATAATAATAAACAGTGTACAAAATGAAGAAAGAATATTAAAAGCTGCAAGAGGAAAAGGCCCAGTAACATATAAAGGCAGACCTATCAGAATTATACCTGACTTTTCAACAGTGACTCTAAAAGTCATAAGATCCTGGACAGATGTCTTGCAGTCTCTATGAGACCAAAGATACCAACCCAGACTGCTATACCCAGCAAAACTTTCAATTACCATGGAGAAAACAAGATATTCCATGGCAAAGTCAAATTTAAACAATATCTTTCTACAAATCCAGTCCCTCAGAGGAGAAAGAGAGAAGGAAGTAGGGAAGGATTTGTGTGTGTGTGTTGGGGGATACTTGGAGGAACAGAGGCTGATATTGGGATGTAAAGTGAATAAATAAGTTGATGAAAAAACTCGTACAGCCACTTTGGAAATCAATTTGTCAGTTTCTAAGAAAATTGGGAATAGTTCTACCTCAAGATCCAGCTATACCACTCCTGGGCATACATACAGACCATAAATATACTATCCCACAAGGAACTTTCTCATCTATATTCATAGCAGCTTTATTTGTAATAGCAAAAACTGGAAACAAGCTAGATGTCCCTCAGTGGAAGAATAAATAAAGAAAATGTGGTATGTTTATACAATGGAATGTTACTCACCTATTTAAAATGACATCATGAATTTGCAGGGAAATGGATGGAACTAGAAATACCATCCTGAATGAGGTAACTCAGACCCAGAAAAGACAAACACAGTATGTACTCATAAGTTGTTGAGGTTTTGTCTTTTACTGCTTATTGTAATGTTGAGGGCCAGCCTCCAAGATTTGGAGTCTGCACATATTGTGAGGAACTCTGCCCCCAGTTAATTATGATTGGTGATGCCAATAGCTGGGGAGAAGAGTCATAGTCAGGCTTTAGGTTTCCTGGGCTAGAAACCATGAGGAAGGAAGAGAGGGGATAAAGAAGCATCCATGGGATGGAGAAGATGTAAGGGGAATGGCTGAAAACGGCTGCCATAGAGGAGGAAGAACATGCACGAGGGAGGAGAACTGCAATGGGATACTTGAGCCATAAAAACATGGCCATGTGGACTGACCAATTGGAATTAAGAGCAGCCCAGAGGAAGCACATAAATTAAGTAGTAACTCAGAGTTATCAGTAGGAAAATGGATTCCAACAGCATGGAGGGTAGGCAACAGAGTCAGTGACAGCCCCTGCTCCAGTTGTTGGAGGATCCATATGAAGACCAAGCTGCACATTTGCTACAAAATAGTAGGGGGCCTAGGTCCAGCCCATGCATGCCCTTTGCTTGGTGGTTTAGTCTCTGTGAGCCCCCATGGGACCAGATTAGTTGACTCTGTAGATTGTCTTGTGGTGTCCTTGACCACTCTGGCTTCCTCAATTCTTTACCCCACTCTTCTATTATGTTGCAATCCACTTTCCTACCAATAACTCTAAGTTATTACTTAGTAATATCACTTATTGTTCTATTATATACTTTAAAAATCACAGCAGAGGATTACTTCCCACCTTTGACCATTTATGTTTTTAGATGAAACACACACATACACAGCCTTATATAAAGTACAGAATGTCCAAGATATCCATGCTACAATCCACAGACCCAAAGAAGCTAAATCATAAGGGAGGATGCTTAAATCTTTCTCAGAAGAAATAAAATAGACATCAGAGATGGATGGATGGAGGGAGTCAGGTGGGAATTAGGGTTCAGATAGGAAGGGGATAAAGATGAGGTGTGGGGATAGCAGGGTAGAAGAGATAGAATGGAAATTGGTGTGTAGGGTGCATCTCTGGGATGAGTCAGAGACCTGAGACAGGGAAGGCTCCTGGGAGTCTATGGGGGGGTGACCCTAGCTGAGACCCCTGGGGATATGACTTAAATTGCCACCTCCTGTAGCCAGGTGGGACTTCAAGTGGAGGAAAGGGGACACCAACTCACCCACAAAACTTTCAACCCACTATTTTTCCTTCCTAGATGTACAGAGATAAAAAATAGAGCAGATACTAAGGAAATGGCCAACCAGTGGCTAGGCCAACTTGAGACTCATCACATGAAAGAGAACCAATCCCTGACACTATTAATGACATTCTTCTATTCTTGGAGACAGGAGACTAGAATAACTGTCTTCTGAGAGGTTTCATCCAGCAGCTACTAGAAGCAGATGCAGAGACCCACAACCAAACATTAGATGGAGTTCAGGGAGTCTTGTGGAGGGAGTGGTATAGCTGTGTATTGAGGTAGAACTATTCCCAAGAAGAGTGGGGTAAAGAATTGAGGAAGTCAGAGTGGTCAAGGACACCACAAGACAATCTACAGAGTCAACTAATCTGGGCCCATGGGGGCTCACAGAGACTAAACCACCAAGCAAAGAGCATGCATGGGCTGGACCTAGGCCCCCTACTATTTTGTAGCAAATGTGCAGCTTGGTCTTCATATGGATCCTCCAACAACTGGAGCAGGGGCTGTCACTGACTCTGTTGCCTGTCTTTGGCTCCCCTTCTCTTAGCTTGGCTGCCTTGTCTGGCCTCAGTGGGGAAGGATGTGCTTAGTCCTGCGTCAACTTGATGTGCAAGGTTAAGGTCGGTACTCATAGGGGTGGGGAAGTCCCTTTCTCTGAGGAGAAGGGGAGGGGGTAATGGAGAAAGGGGCTTCTGAGGGTGGGACTGGGAGGAGAGGAGGGAGGAACAGCTATGGTTGGGATGTAAAAACACACCTCAATAACAAAGAAAAACACTACCTCAGAGTAAAAGGTTGGAAAACAATTTTCCAAGCAAATGGTCCCATGAAACAAGCTGGAATAGCCATTTTAATATAGAATAAAATTAACTTTCAACCAAAAGTTATCAAAAAAGATAAGGAAGGACACTTCATACTCATCAAAGGTAAAATCTGCCAAGATGAACTCTGAATTCTGAACATCCATGCTCCAAATGCAAGGGTACCCACATTCATTAAAGAAACTTTACTAAAGATCAAACCACATATTGCACCTCACACAAGAATAGTGTGAGACCTCAACACCCCACTCTCAGCAATGGACAGATCAAGGAAACAGAAGCTAAACAGAGACACAGTGAAACTAACAGAAGTTATGAACCAAATGGATCTAACAGATATTTATAGAACATGTCATCATAAAGCAAAAGAATGTACTTTCTTCTCAGCATCTCATGGTACCTTCTCCAAAATTGACCATATAATTGGTCACAAAACAGGCCTCAACAGATACAAGAAGATTGAAATAATTCCATGCCTCCTATCAGATCACCTCAGATTAAGGCTGGTCTTAAATACCAACAAAAACAACAATAAGCCCACATACACATAGAAGCAGAACAATGCTCTACTCAATGATAACTTGGTCAAGGAAGAAATAAAAAAAGAAATTACAGGGTTTTTAAAATTTAATGAAAATGAAGGCACAACATACCCAAACTTAGGGGATACAATGAAAGCAGTGCTAAGAGGAAAACTCATAGCTCTAAGTGCCTCCAAAAAGAAACTGGAGAGAGCTTACACTAGCAGCTTGACAGCACATCTGAAAGCTCTAGAACAAAAAGAAGCAAATACTCCCAAGAGGAGTAGACTTCAGGAAATAATCAAATCAAATAGAAACAAAAAGAACTATACAATGAATCAACAAAACCAAGTGCTGGTTCTTTTAGAAAATCAACAAGATTGATAAACCAACAAGCAAGACTAACCAGAGGGTACAGAGACAGTATCCAAATTAATAAAATCAGGAATAAAAAGGGAAACATAACAACTAAGTGTATCTTAAAATAACTATTCTGTTTGTTGAATATCAACAGTTGAAAATATTAAAATCATGTTCTACAAACAAAAAAGAAGAGAAAATAATGCAAATAATTATTAAAATTTAAAATTACTTATTATTTTATTTTTGTTTATTTTTTTTTTCAAGACGGGGTTTCTCTGTGTAGCCCTGGCTGTCCTGGAACTCACTCTGTTGTCTGGCCTCAAACTCAGAGAGTCACTTGTCTCTACATCCCAAGTGCTGAGATTAAAAGTGTTTATTCAGCTGTTAGTTGTTTTTTAAAAAATAAAAAAATGACAATGTCTTAGTAAAACTGAGTAAAATCAGAGAAGACTCAACTTGGTACTGTCTGAAATGAAAAAGTGATATTCCAGACTCTGCAGCTGATAAGAGAATAGTATAAGAACCATAAGGACATCATGCTATAAAAATCTATATTCCAGCAAAATGGAAAGTAAAAAAGAAATGGGTGAAATTCTAGATATATGTGATCTACTAATATAAATGCTTCTCAGATTATTCTGTAACATGGAAAAGAGAGGAACACTTTCAAATAATTATTATGAAGCCAGTATTACAGTATCAAATCAGACAAAAATCCAATAAAAAAGAAAATTATAGGTCAAAATTTCTCTGATGAATATAGATTCAAAATTTCTCAGCAAAATACTAGCAAATCAAATTCAAGAACATTTCGAAGAGATTATCTACCATGACTGATGATGAAACATGAGTGTTTCAGCATATGTAAATCAACACATGTAATCCACCACATAAATAGACTCAAGGTCAGGAACCATGTGATCATCTCATTAGACAGAGAAAAGATGTTTAACAAAAATACAGTATTTCTCATTTTTGTGGGTGCAGAGAACTTTATTGATGGTATTCAAGAGAGTATTCAAGGGCTCCCTAGGACCCTCCTGTTATTATGGGGGGTTGGGATGGAAATTGTGAGGGAGATGCTCAGTGTTGGGGGATGAGTTGGGGTAGGGACTCCTCAGCAACCAAGGGCCCCTCTCTTGCTCGCAGTGTCCTTGCTGGGGTGGATGGTCTAGGGCTTCTTACTCCATGGAGGCTATGTAAGCCATGAGGTCCATGACCCTGTTGCTATAGCCATATTCGTTGTCATACCAGGAAATGAGCTTCACAAAGTTGTCATTGAGAGCAATGCCAGCCCCAGCATCAAAGGTGGAAGAGTGGGAGTTGCTGTTGAAGTCACAGGAGACAACCTGGTCCTCAGTGTAGCCCAGCATGCCCTTCAGTGGACCCTCAGATGCCTGCTTCAGCACCTTCTTGATGTCTTCATACTTGGCAGGTTTCTCCAGGCAGCATGTCAGATCCACAATGAACACCTTGGGGGTAGGAACACGGAAGGCCATGCCAGTGAGCTTCCTGTTCAGCTCTGGGATGACCTTGCCCACAGCCTTGGCAGCACCAGTGGATGCAGAAATGATGTTCTGGGCAGCTCCATGGCCATCACGCCACAGCTTTCCAGAGGGGCCATCCACAGTCTTCTGAGAGGCAGTGATGGCATGGACCGTGGTCATGAGCCCTTCCACAATGCCAAAGTTGTCATAGATGACCTTGGCCGGGAGCTAAGCAGCTGGTGGTGCAGGATGCGCTGCTGACAATTTTGAGTTAGTTGTCATATTTCTTGTGGTTCACACCCATCACAAATATGGGGGCATAGGCAGAAGGGGGTGGAGATGATGACCCTTTTGGCTCCACCTTTCAAGTGGGCCCTGGCCTTTTCCATGGTGGTGAAGACTCCACGACATACTCATCACCAGCATCACCCCATTTGATTTAAGTGGGATCTCGCTCCTGGAAGATGGTGATGGGCTTCCCATTGATGATAAATTTCCCATTTTCAGCCTTGACTGTGCCCTTGAATTTGCCATGGGTGGAATCATACTGGAACCTACAGACCATGTAGTTGATGTCAATGAAGGGGTCGTTGATGGCAACCATCTCCACTTTGCCATGTGGAGAGCAGACGACAGCCCTGGTAACCAGGCACCCAATACGACCAAATCTGTTCACACCGACCTTCACCATTTTGTCTACAGGATGAGGCTGACACTGCACAAGAATATGCAGCTGTCTCTGAAACAGGGAGGAGCAGAGATCCCCAATATTTCTTTGTGATAAAAGTCCTGGAGTATCTAAGGGTGTGGAAAACATACTTCAACACAATGCCTACAGTCAACACATAACTTTTAATAGTGACTTTAAAATATTAATGGCCTCAGTTTTCCAGACAAATATACAACCTACCTGACTTGATCAATAAATAACATCTATTTGCTGCCTACAGGAAACAGCTATTTAAAGGCAGGCAGAACTTTAGCAGTGGTTCTCAACCTATGGGTTGCCACCTCTTTGGCAAACCTCTATCTCCAAATATATTTACATTATAATCCATAACAGTAACAAATTGGAATTATGAAGTAGCAATGAAATAATTTTATGGTTGGGTGTCACTGTAATATGAGGAACTGGATTAAAGGGAACTGCATTAGGAAAGCTGAGGACCACTGTTAAGGAATGAAAAAGGCAAATGACCTATTCAAGAAATGAGCTATGGGACTGACTCAGTTACTCTTCAATTGCTGTGACAAAATATCATGACCAGAGGAAACTTATGAAAGAATGCATTTGATTGGGCCTCACAGTTCCTGAGGGTTAGTCCATCACTGGCATGGCAGGAATCAAGAAGGAATAACATTAGAGCAGTAATTGGGCTGTACAAGCATAATACAGAGAGGCGGGGGAGGGAGAGAGAGAGACAGAGACAGAGACAGAGAGAGACAGAGAGAGCACGCACTAACTGGGAATGGGCACTAACTGGGAATGGCATAGGTTTTTGGAACTTCAAAGCCCACCTCCAGTGACACACCTCCTCCAACAAGGCCACACCTACTAATTCTTTCCAAACATTTGCACTAACTAGAAACCAGGTATTCAAACATTTGAATCTATGGGGGTCACTCTCATTCAAATCACCACAGGAACTAACCAGAAGGTTCTTCTATGTTGCCTAGTTTTATGTTAACTTGACACAAGCTTGAGTCAGTTTGGAAGAGGGAACCTCAATTGAAAATTGCCCTCTACAAGTTTAGTTGTGGATAAACCTATGATATATTTTTTTAAGTTAATGATTGATGTGCAAGGACCCAGATTGCTCTATGCAATGCTACCCCTGTGATGGACTACTGATTGCTATAAAAAGGCAGATAGAGCAAGACAGTAAATAGAATTTCTCTATGGCCTCTGCATCAGTTGTCTCCAGGTTCCTGCTTTGAGGGACTGTGATAAAGTATAAGCAAAAATAAACCATTTTCTCCCAAAGCTGCTTTTGGTTATGGTGTTTTACCACAGTACCAGAAACCCTAATTAAGACAGAACTTGGCACTGGATGGTAGGATATTGTTATACCAGACCTTACCATGTTTTGAGGAAGATTATGGAAGGATCTGGAAGTTTTAGTGGGAAAATCTATTTAGAGATTAACTGGTTGTTGTGGGATCTTGGAGTCTAAGAATCTAAGAACAGTGTATAAAACTGTTTTCCATTTGAGTAATCTCTTGGCCTGTTATTTGTCCTTTAAGGAGAGTTAAGGTTTGTCTATGAGCATACCAGGTTACCATGTGACCTGGACTGCTTAGTATAAGCTGGGTACTATCTGACTTACAAAACTGTAAAGCTGGATGTGCAGATCAGAAATCCATTATCAATTAGAATTGGTATGTACATGATCAGACCTGAGCAGGTCCCCAGGGCACAAGTTACATGGAGAAGTTGCCCATATGCCTATGGTTCCTATTTCTGTTAAAAATGCTTTCTGTCCCCAAGCATCTACCTATTGGATTATGGAGTATATCATATGAGTGGTTTACTGAAAAAGAGAACACTAGGGTTTGGTTTGCTGATGGTTCTGCATACTATGCCTATCAGATGTGGAGAGCTGAATCACTACAGCCCTTTTCTGGGGCAACTATGAAGGACACTGGTGAAAGAATATATTCACAGTGGGCAGAACTTTAGACAATGCACATGGTAGTACATTTTCCTTGGAAAGAGAAATGGTCAGATGTATGATAGTTTACTGAACCACGAGCTGTACCAATGGATTGGCAGGATGGTCAGGAACTTAGAATGAGCATTGATTGGGAAATTAGTAAGAAAGACATTTGAGGAAGGAATATGGGGATAGATATAGATCTTTCCCAAAGGGCAAAAGATATAAAGATAATTGTGCTCCATGTAAATTTCATCAAAAAGTAATTTTAAACAAGGAAGGGTTTAATGATCAAGTGGATAGAATGACCCATTATGTGGACAGTCAGCCCCTTCCTCTATCCATTTCTGGGATTTCAAACTGATCCAGCCACTCTATAAATTAGTGGATAATTCTAAAAGGAATAAAAATAAATCTTCTATATGACACATCTATACTACTCCTTAGCATATGCCAAAGCAATTCAGTATCCTACTGTGATATTAAGATCTTGAGTCCTGAAATTCTATCTAGGAATGTCAAGGAAATGAAGAAAGGACAGAAACACAGACACATATACAGTGTAGCTGGGGTAAGGTGGGCTTCTCTAATAACTACCACTGCAACCTGGAACCTCAGCAGGTTTATTAGGTACACAACAGGTGGGGGTTCTCCATAGGACATTTCAATAAGCTATAGTCTTAGGATGTAAATATCTTGGAGAATAAAGCTTCAGTTATTAGTCTCAACATATGCTAATCAATTGTTCATAAACTCTGGAGGAAAGTTTGGTTCTACAGTCTTGTGTCACACATTGCAGCAAACTGCCCCTGGACTAAGTGTAGAGTAGCATCCTCAACGTCAGAGAGATAAAAGGAGAGGTGTAGGGAGCAGAGCAAGCCCTAAGTGAGCAAAGTCCTGAGAAAGTGTGTATTTTGACATAGGCACAGCCTGTTGAGGACTCCAGTACAACAGGCTCATTATACTCTTATAGGAAAAACATAATTCTGCCACATGGGTAAGATAACCCTTGGTAACAACTATTTAAAAAAGGATAACACTGGTATAGTTAAAATAATTCTGGCCGGGCATGGTGGCGCACGCCTTTAATCCCAGCATTCGGGAGGCAGAGGCAGGCGGATTTCTGAGTTCGAGGCCAGCCTGGTCTACAGAGTGAGTTCCAGGACAGCCAGGGCTATACAGAGAAACCCTGTCTTGAAAAACCAAAAACCAAAAACCAAAAAACAAAAAACAAAAAACAAAAACAAAAATAATTCTGGCAATATGTAATATCTTTGCTGTGTAATATATTTGAAGTCAATAAGCAGTCAGGCTTGCAATCTCCTATCTCTGTTTAATCTGTTTAAAGTGTAAAATGGGGACAGGTCCCAAAAGAAATCTAAGGATGACAATGTATGCAAAATGCATAAGCTTAAGGTATGTGTAAGCTAATGAAATCTGTTGTGTCCAGCTCTTCTTTGGGTATTAGCCAAGAACTGGGCAAGTACTATAAAAGAATACTTCTTTCACCTCTACCTGCTTAGTACAATTTCTCACTAGGAAGGAGTATTGTTTATATAACACAAGCACACAGGAAGTAGACCACTTATGCCCTGGAGATCATTAAGCACAGATAAGAACATAGCTAGATGAGGCCATGAATCTAGGAATCTTCTTAGGGCATCTTCCCCTGAGCAAACTCAAACAGTATAACTGGTGCAGGGTAAACAGAGACCATTGACAAACTCTGACTACCCAGGAGGGTAGGTTACAGATTTAAGGCCTCCCTTTGCAATATGCTTAGTACTCTCTCTGAAAATGTAGTTTAAAAATAGGGAGTCATCCAGGGTACACTCCACTCCTGGAGAAATAGAACTCAGAAAATAGGATAGATTAATGAAAATAAAGTTTTCCTAGTGTAGACGATGAAACATATAGTAAAAGAAGTTAGGTACACTGCCTTACATCTTCCGAACCCATCACCTTCTCTTCCTCCATCCCCTCAAACTCTCCCTCAATCACCCCACTGGACTACTTCCCTGGCTCTTTCAGTGGAGTCACCTTCCTTCTTTTCCTCTCATCATACCCATCAGGGCCATCCTTATGGGGGGGGGGGGAAGATGCAGACTCAGTTTCTATTTGTCCAACCTGTGGCTTCTACTTTCATTTCTATCCCTGAAGCAAAAGCAACCTGGCCTCTGTCCTTTTTCTCCACCAGGTCCTTAAAGGTAAATATGTATATCCTCTGTTTACTACAATGGATTTTTACAATTGAGCAAATCAGAATCCCCCTTGCAGCGCAGACCCCAGTTCTTTAATTTCCCAAATTGATTCTGTTTTCTTTAACCATCTCCATACTTGAAATGACAGCCAACAGATTCTCCCCACTCTGTTTTCTATAGAAGAAAGAAAGTGCATCCTAGCAAAAGCAGCTAAGATGCTTCCTGTGTTTAGTGTTCTTAATAATGACTAAAGAATAATGGCAATTGACCACGTTTAACTTAAAGGAGACCAAGAATGGGACTATGGAATATAAGAGGGTAGGAAGTCACTTGGTGAGTAACACCAGGCTCTACTGGAGGATCTTATGCAGGCAGCCATCAAATATACTAATTTGTCTAAAGTAGCTGATATGAAATAAAGCTCACATAAGTCACTTTGAGCATTTCTCAAAGCATACAGTTTTATATTCCCATAAATCTGAAGGACCTGGCAAACCTTAAGGCAATTAACCTGGCCTTTATAGACCAGTTGGCTCCAGATATATATACATAAAAAAATCGAAAACATGGATGAGATTATAGAGAAGAATAGGTCAGAATTATTGAAGGTAGTTCAAAATTTGACAATAGACACAGCAAAGATCTGCTAATAAAGAAAGTAACTCAGGCCGTGGTGGCTATGCTACATACTCCTGGACTTTTCAGTCCAGGGCAGGCCACATATAACAAAATTCAGAGAAATAAGCCGGGCGTGGTGGCGCACGCCTTTAATCCCAGCACTCGGGAGGCAGAGGCATGGCGGATTTCTGAGTTCGAGGCCAGCCTGGTCTACAAAGTGAGTTCCAGGACAGCCAGGGCTATACAGAGAAACCCTGTCTCGAAAAACCAAAAAAAAAAAAAAAAAAGATGTGCTTGATTTAGGTCAGTGGAAAAAGTAAATGTTCCCAATGGAAATGGTTAGGTCCTCCTTGAGCACAAGTAAGGGGTCCTTAGCCAAAACCAGTTCTGACTTTAGAAGAATAGGGGGACCTTGGCTCTTTCAAATTAGGAACCTATGGTAATCTTTTTTTATTGTGAGCCAATTTGTATGGTTCTTGGTAGACACAGAAGCTTCATTTTCAGTGTTAGAGAAAGCCCTGAGACCCCTTGCTTTAAGAAAGAAAAAAAGTAATGAAAATGCAAGTAGCAACAGAAAACATTAAAAAATATATAACTGGACTACAAAGTGAACTGTTGATTGAAGAAAAAGAACCATGATTCATTCTTTCATTGTTCTTCCTGAGTATCTTTTTCCCTTGTTGGTTAAAGACCTCCTGAATAAGCTTCAAGCAACTGTCTTGTTCCCAGGTTCAGGGGAGAGACCCAAATTGTAAATAGGGAACCTAGCTAGCCACAGCTCTGAACTTCATTTTCTCCTTAAAGGAGAAATATCTCCCCTTCTGAGGCCTAATGCAAAATCCAGAGGGGGAATTAAAGAAACATTTGATAAACGTTTGTTCCTCCTGTCTGGGCTAAAGATAATCCCCCTGGCCTGGCCAACTATGTGGTCCAAGTCATAGTACAACTGACCTCGGGGACCATGCCATCCAGGTTAAAACAGTCCCCTGTCACCTCAGAAGTCAAAGATCCGTATCAGGATCCATATCAGATTTTTTTCAGGCAGGCTCACTCCATAATACCAGTTGGCCTGGAACACTCCTTTATTACTAGTTCAAAATCTGGGAACCCAAGACTATACACCAGTATAGGATTTAAGAGAGGTGAACAAGTGGATAGAAACTACTCCCCCAACTGATTTTCTATCCTTATACTCTGTTCAACATGCTTATAACTGAGCATAAGGTCAATACTGTGCTGGATCTAGAATATGCATTTTTTTCCATTCCTCTGTCAAAATTAAATCCACCCATCTTTGCATTTGAATGAGAAAGTCCTGATCTGGGAATATTGGGACAACTGAGCTGGACCTGCTTACCTCAAGGGTTCAAGAATTCCCCTACCCTATTTAATGGACTTAAGCTGTTTCTGCAATGAGTATTCAAAAGTTGTCTTACTCCAATATGTAGATGATTTATTATTGGCTGCCAAGGATAAGATGCTACTCTGGCTGGCTCAATTAGGCTATCAGGGTTCCAAAGAGAAAGATCTTATTTGTATACCTCAGGTCACAAATTTGTGATATGAATTAAAGGGAAAAATACTTTTGTCAAAGGTCCTCATAGAAGCTAGGATGGTTTGTATAAGCTCAGCCAAAGGAGTGGCACTATTGAAAGATGTGGCCCAGTTGGAGTAGGTGTGGCCCTGTTAGAGTAGGTGTATCACTGTGGGTGTGGGCTTTAATACCCTAGTCCTAGCTGTCTGGAAGCCAGTATTCTGCTATCAGTCTTCAGATGAAGATGTAGAACTCTCAGATCCTCCTGCACCATGCCTGCTTGAATGCTGCCATGTTCCTGCCTTTATGATAATGGATTGAACCTCTGAAATTGTAAGTCAGCCTAAATTAAATGTTGTCCTTATAAGAATAGCCTTGCTCATGGTGCTTGTTCACAGCAATAAAATAAACCCTAAGACAGAAACCATAATGAAAATCCTTGCCCCAACCACAAAAAAGTTAGAGAATTCTCGGGGACCACTGGGTATTGCTACCACTGGATACCCAGGTGTGGTAAAATTACCAGGCCTCTGTATCCATCTACAATGTAAGACAGTGCTTCCTTGGAATAGACTGAGAAACATGAACAGGCTTTTAAAAGTGTAATGGAGGCTCTTATGCAGGCCTCTGCCTTAACTCTCCTTGACAAGCCCTTCTATCTTTACATCCATGAAAGAAAATGCATTGCAAACCTGGACCCTTGGAAAAGACTGGAAACTATATCCCAAAAAGATTGGGTATAATAACTTCAGGATGACAATCATGCATGCAAGCCATAGTGGCTACCACAGTCCTTTTGGAGGAAACAGATAAACTTATATTGGGCCAAACTCTAACCATAATAGTCCCACTCAAAGGAGGCACACTTTTCAGGGATGCAACTAACCAGTGGATGTCAAATGCCCTTTAAACTCAGTATCAAGCTCTCTGTGGTCATTTGGATAAGTTTGGCCCATGTGTTCAAATGCTTGGCTCACAGGGATTAGTACTATTAGGAGGTGTGGCCTTGTTGGAGGAAGTATGTCACTGTGGGGTTGGCTTTGATGCTCCTATGCTCAAGCCAGGCCAGTGTGGAATCAGAATCTCCTCCTGGCTGTCTTTGGATCACGATGTAGAACTCTCAGCTCCTTCTCCAGCACCATGCATGCTTTCATACTGCCATGCTTCCTGCCATGATGATAATGGACTGAACCTCTGAAACTGTAAGCTAGCCCCAATTAAATATTTGTCTTTATAAGCATTGGCTTGGTCATGGTGTCTCTTCACAGCAATGAAATCCTAACTAAGACATTCTCCTTCTAGACAAAGACAGACTGACTTTCAATAAGTCTTTGGCCATCAAGCCACCACCTTGTTAGACAACAACCCTGAAAAACTTGTCCACTGCTGTCTAGCAATGTTGGATATCATCCAAGGTACTTGACCAGATCTTATTTCCATCTTATTGACAGAGACATAGACCTCTACACCAAGGGCAGCAGTTTTATTAGAGAAGGGATCAAGTATGTAGGGCAGTGGTGGTTATAAGTCAATGAGAATCATTTGGACACAAGCTCTACCCAGGGCCACCTCTGTATAGAAAGCAAAAATAATATGCTTGACTCATCCACTAAAATGAGCCAAAGGAAAGAAAGTAAACATTTATACAGTTAGCCTATATGTCTTACCACAGCTCATGTTCATTGACAGATACATAAACAAAGGGGCTTTTTTTTTAAACATCAGAAGGAAAATCATTTTTAAAAAAAATAGGAGATTGTTTGACCTTTGGAAAGTATTTGGCTATCAGCCAAGATATTACATGTTAGCCATGTCACCAGAAAGACAATAGCATCCAGATCTAAGGTAGTAACTCTGCATATCACATCACCAGGGATGTTGCTCTAAGAGAGTTCCCAAATCCCAAATGATCCAAGAATTGTCTCTGAGCCCCCACTCTACCTTGATGAGATATTCCTGAATACAGATCAGAAGAAATCAAGTCATATTCTAGCTTGGGATCCAGGAAAACATCTGTGAATGGTGGATCCTACCAGATGGAAGGATCTTCAAGCCAAAGTCACTGGGCAAGAACTGACCAATATTGGTCCATGCACTTACCACCTAACAGAAAAAAAGCTCAGAACTTATTTCCATGACTGGTGATCTGGATACCAGGAAATGCTGCAGAATGTCTCAGACTGCTGTTTAACCTATGCCCAGGTAATTACTACCTCCAGGACACTGAAGTTAAGGTACTGTTTGTGGTGAATCTTGAGAATTGGACTTTACTAAAGTCAAACAAGGAATATGTGGATACAAATACCTACTGATCTTTGTCAACACAGGCTAGGTAGAAGTCATTCCATTCTAAGGGGGAATGGTCTAGAGAATAGCAAGAAGTTAATAATGAAAATGATTCCCAGATTTTGCTTCCCCTTATCCCTGGAGTCTAACCATGGTCTAGTCTTTATGGTAAAAGTAACAATTGCTTTCAAAGACTCTTAATATAGATTGAAAACTATGCTGTAAGTAATTATCCTCAAAGCTCAGGAGATGTAGAAAGAATGAATAGAACTATAAAAGAAATATTAACAAACATACTCTTGCGACTGATGGTAACTTAGTTGCCCTCTTGCTCTATGACATCCTGAGGGCCCATTGTCTGAGAAAAATTTGTCTTATATGAAATACTCTATGGGCATCTACTCCAACTCCATTATCCCTTGGGTACACAGAAGAATGTTATCAGATTGCCCCACTCCAATTTCTGAGTCCTTAAAAGAATTAACATTAATTTTGAGTAATATCTATCCTCAGTCCAGGATGCTCAATCTATTGGATACTGTCCACCTGATCATTCACTTCAACATAGTAATGCTATATTGATCTGCTGCATAAAAACTAACCAGCTTAAACTCAGATGGAAAAATCACTACATCCTCATTTACTGGCCAACCACTGCTGCTAAGGTTTCTGGTACTGCTGCCTGGATTTATTACTCTCATCTTAAAAAGCCACCCGAGGAGCCTACAGAAGAAGAAATGGGCCACCAGAAATGCACAGTGACTGAACATGGCCCTCTTGAGATTAAGATTTCTAAGATTTAATATTTTGTTACTAATCTGTTCATATTTTCTCTTATTGCTTTTATTGGTATGAATGCCATAATGATAGTCTTAACTTGTTGGATTATATTTATGTCCCTGAGCCTTAGGTATGATAACCCTCATAAACCTTCTACCTGGGGCTGGTAATGTAGGGTAATGAATACAGGAAAAATCTTGGTCTTAGTCAGGACCCAGGATCAAGCCAAGTTGAACAACAATCTTTGTAATCTATTCAGCGTATATCATATTATCGATGCTTGGCCTAGTTGTAGATTTGGCATGGATCAGGTTGCTTGGCATGATGCATACCCAAGAAAAGAATATGCAAGTACTTGGGGATGTGGAAATCTTAGCCAAGAGAAAAGACTGCAAGGCTCTCAAATTCATGCCTGCTCAGCTCATGGGGCTCCCTCCTGTGTCAATGACAGCAGTATCCTTATTATAATTTAGAGAAAATAAGTACAACCAGGAGTATCAAAACCTATAGGCCCCAATAAAAATTGTTTCCCGTATCCCAGGTATCCCTGGAGCACCCACACCCCACACAGTACAACCACAACTGATTACCACATGCACACAACCTAAGGATCTGACAACTACTGTGTGGCCTATTTAAATTTCTACTAAACCACCCTTGCCCATACTCCTGTATACGTTGTCCTCATTTCCACATCTACTCTTCCAACTGAGGTTCCCCTTTCAAATATGCTCTCAGCAGCCTTCTTCCTTAACCATCCTGCATCTAACCTACTGCAAGATTGTTGGCTTTGTCTGGACTCAAAATCCCATTACTACCTAAGAATAGCTTCTAACCTATCTCTTGAAACATTATCATAAGACATTGATGCTACTTATTCCTTGTCCCAGCCCAAATTTACCCTAGGTGATATATAGGAAAAAGGACTGTGCATTTTGTCCAATGTGTCACGTCACTTGATATCTCTTTATTTGGATAATTGCCTAACCATTGTATAAAACCTAACTACTAGCGGCATTGAGAAAAAACTAAACAGATATTTCTTTCTGCCCCTCCAGATGTCTGGTGGGCCTGTGCTGATGGTATTACACATTGCCTATCAGTCTCCTTGCACACACCCATTTTTTTGTATTCTCATTTATATAATCCCTCAAATTTATCCTTAATGGGGATACAAGCTACCTACATTTGACTATAACATTAGACCATCCCTGGCCAGGCCAACTTCCACTTTTTTTTTTTAAACAGATATTGCCTGAGTTTATTTGTAAAAACAGAATACTTTTAATGGATACAGGGATAACTATATCTGTGGTGCTAGGAATGTCAGCATTTGTCCTACCAGATCAAGAGTTCAAAAACCCTAAATGTGAAAGTTTAACAAGATTTTTTGAAAAGACAGTCTCTACATTTGAATGACAAGTAGACTCTTTGGCAGACATATTACAAAATAGGAGAAGTCTTGACTTACTCTTCATGAAACAGGGTGGGCTATGTGTAGCCCTGGGAGAAACATGCTGTTTTTATGCTAACCAGTGAGACATAATTAGAGAAAGCTGTACTACAGAGCAATCGTAATAAAAACTGCATGGTACTGGTACAGCAACAGACAGGTAGATCAATGGAATAGGATCAAAGACCCAGAAATGAATCCACACACCTATGCTCACCTGCTCTTTGACAAGGGAGCTAAAACTATCCAGTGGAAAAAACACAGCCTTGTCAACAAATGGTGCTGGCACAACTGGCAGCTATCATGTAGAAGACTGGGAATTGATCCATTCTTATCTCCTTGTACTAAGGTCAAGTCTAAGTGGTTGAAGGACATCCACATAAAACCAGAGACACTGAAACTTATAGAGGAGAAAGTGGGGAAATGCCTCGATGATATGGGCACTGGGGAAAAATTCCTGAACAAAACNTGGAGGCCATCATCCTGAGTGAGGTAACCCAATCACAAAAGAACTCACATAACATGTACTCACTGATATGTGGATATTAGCCCAGAAACCTAGACTACCCAAGATACAATTTACTAAACACATGAAACTCAAGAAGAAGGAAGATCAAAATGTGGACACGTCACCCCTTCCTAGAATTAAGAACAAAGCACATATTGAAAGAGTTACAGAGATCATGTGCGAAACGGAATCCAAAGGATGGACCCAATGACTGCGGCTGCCAGGGATCCATCCCACAATCAGCCACCAAACATAGACACTATAGCATATGCCAGCAAGATAGTGCTGAAAGGGCCCGGATATAGCTGTCTCGTGGGAGATTATACCAATGCCTGGCAAACATGGAGGTGGAAGCTCACAATCAGCTATTAGATGGAACACAGGGTTCCCAAGGAAGGAGCTAGAGAAAGTACCCAAGGAGCTGAAGGGGTCTTCAACCCTCTAGGTGGAAGAATAACATGAACTAACTAGTACCCCCTGAGCTCATGTCTCTAGCTGCATATATAGAAAAGGATGGCCTAGTTGGCCATCATTGGGAAGAGAGGCCCCTTGGTCATGCAGACTTCATATGCCCCAGTACAGGGGAATGCCAGGGCCAAGATGTGGGAGTGGGTGGGTAGGGGAGCAGGGCTGGGAGGTGGGAGGGTATTGGGAACTTTCTGGATAACACTTGAAATGTAAATGAAGAAATTATCTAATAAAAGTTGGAAAAAAAAAAGAAACTATCTTAAAACCAAATACTTAAACTACCATGGGGAAAATAATTGGTATCAACCCTTATTCAACTATTCCCCGTGGCTAACTGCTCTTACTTCAACTGCTGCAGGACCCCTAATACTCTTCCTAATGCTTCTTACTATTGAACCATGTATTTTCTGATGGATTACATAGTTTGTCTTCTGCCAAATAGAAAATACTAAAATACTTGACATCTTCTGGCATTGTCAGCCCATACAACAGACAGAAATAACCATTCCCTATCAAGAATTTGAAAGGGATACATAAGACAAGGAAGGAATGATGGACCTGATTCCATCTTAAGATTAGAAACCATCTTATTACAAGGTCAAAATAAGTACTTTTCTATTGACTTAAAACTTACGTTTGACCAGGCCTTAACCTATTCCTGGAATTTGACATGTTCATACACTATGGAATTAGACTCATGACCTCATCATACCGTTAACTCTATGCTGATGATATGATGTTCTGCCAAGAAATCTTGAGATGTTCTGCCTAGATAGTCTGTCAAATAATGTTATCTGCTGTCTGCTTCTGTAAATCACTTGCCAAGTCCTCATGTTACCAAATCCCTCTGGAAATCCACATTCTGCACCTTTTTTTTCCCTATATAAGAGGCCTTAGAAATTAAACCAACACCCTTCTTTCAAAACCCACTTTAAAGAAGCAATTCTGCACACATTAACAAAAAGCTTGTTTAATTGGCTTTAATTTGGCTAATGGTGTTTTGCTCAGTGGGGTTAACACCCCGGGAGACCCCAGATTCAAGGCTGGGTCCAGTATAGACTCATAGACTTTGAAGCTCTGGGGAGCTGGGGACTGGCTGGAATAGGTCCTGGTGAACTTAGAAGTCCAGGGAGCCGAAGATCACAGCTGCCACAAACTAATGCTAACTAGTCAAGGATAGGCCCCCAAGTGGAAGCAAGTTCAAGGTGGAATTGATGGGCCCTAGGTGGTAGCCCAGAGTACTGACTACCACAAATTTGCAAATTGAAAACAAAACAACAAACTGCTAGGCAATACTCATCTGAGCCTTGGAACAATAGGTGAATTGTTCAACTATGTTTTGGCATCCAAATATTTGGAGAGACATATTGGGGGTTTGGACACAATTATAGATCCTGCCTCTGGGAAAAAGAGATGATGACCTTTTGTCCTGGTCTTGCTTATGAGTGAAGATGGTCACAGAATATCAGTGTTTGCCTGGTCTTCTGAGACTGTGTGAATTTTCTACCTTGTTATATTTTTGCTTGTGTCTGGTGTACTTGTGTTTTCTTGTGTGACCATAAGTTTTGTTGCAGATATGGGAACTAGACCAAGCAAGCAAGAGCAGTTACAGCATGCTCCCTTACAGTTAGCACCATCTCTCAGCTCCTTCCTTCAGCAGTCTCTGTCTCTTGTCTCTCCTATTCTCAACCTAGGAGTACACTGCTCACTGGAGCCTGGTGCTTAAGTCCTACAGGCGCACCAGACATCTCTCTTTTTTTCCTGCTTGTTTTGTCTCCCAGCTGCTTTCTTTCTCTGCCCATGGAGCTCTGGATGAAGCTAGGGTGATGTAAAAACAAACTCAAGCTATCATACTAACTAAAGTTTTATGTTTTATTATTCCTTTATTTAAAGGAACTTGATTTGCAATGACTGCTCTCAGAAATCAGCCACTTGTATCTCATGGTAAATGATTTGATGGAAAAGAAAAGCTTTGAAGTATATATAAGTTGTGAAGTCTAAGAAAATAATTTAAGATATGTAAGTGCAAGTTGTAAAAGTTTGATGATATAAAAACTTAAATGTTATGCATATCTAAAGACTTGATTTTAGGTATGTAAATGCAGTTATATGGGTCTGAAAAATGGTTAAAGATATATAAAATTAAAATTGATACATGATATTAAGGTCCAGTCAAAAAGAAACTCAAGACAAATGACTAACTCTGCTGATTATTACCATTCCAAAGCAGATGTTGACCTCTAGGCTCACTCAGTACCTGTGGCTCCTCTTAGCTCATTTGACCACAGGCCCTATCCTAAACCTCTCCTGCCCATGGACTTCCCTTCCCTTCCTCCAGCTTCTCATTCTCTTATATAACCTGCCATCTTCGCCATGCATTCTCTTTGCCCCCTCCTTTCTTGGTTTACCTTGGCTTTCTTGGTCTCTCTTATCCCTCTCCCTCCTCCTTTCTTGCACTCTGCCCTCCCTCATCTCATTTCCCAGTTCAATGAACTGGCAATGTTTAGTCCATTATTTTCTCTCCCTGCTCTGGGCTCTTCCAGAGGCCTCTGACTGTAATCTCCTTCATATCTACAACAAAAACTGTTTCTTCAACCACACTTCGAAGTGATCATGTCCCCATTTCATTCAATTAACACTTCAAAAATTTACCATTCTATTATTAATCAGTAGAGTCTAAAAAGCTATTAATCTAGCTTTGGTAAAGTTCTGGCTACTACTACTATTATTATTACAGGTTCAAAAATTTTAATTTCCTTTGGTTGTTTTCTAGGTGTAGATTTAAAGGTACTTTCCATCATGCTGAAAACATCTCTAGCCAATCTTATCTATCTATCTATCTATCTATCTATCTATCTATCTATCTATCTCTCCATATAATATATAGATACTGGAATCATCTGTAACAGGGCAAATGGATTCCAAATAAGTACTCTTGTCATGTCAGCCAACAGCCTAAGCTTCCTCCTCCTACTGCCTGTTTCTGAGTGGGAAGAGTCAAATGTAAGATTTTCCTTTAAGTTCCTAAACGTTATCCTCTGTCTGTAGGTTATATCTTCAGCTCTCTAGAAAAGGGAAAAAAACAAAACAAACCAACCAACCAAACAAACAAACAAACAGTGTTCATGCTTTTAACCCAGAATCATTTGAGGAGTGGTCCCCAAGTTCTTTCTATGGCTCAAAGGCATGAGTCTGCTTAAGCTACTTTTAGACATTTAACTCCTTTTTCTGAGTATTTCAATATAGATTACAAACAGTATTAATGCTAATATAGCTAAAACTTTTATGTCTTTTTTGTAATTCAAAACTTTATGTAAGCTTCAGGGAATCACAACTTGCAACCACCTTTCACAGGGCAAATGGATTCCAGATAAGTACTCTGGTCATATTGTGGGGTGGTAGAGAGTGAGAGGACACCTGGTAATATTGAGCTGGCTTGGAAGCCCCAAGTACCCAAAGGGACGGTAGAAGCTTCACCTGCTCCTGAGGCTAGGCCCCTGTCACATAGTCATAGCCTCCATAGAGAGAGTTATGACCATCAGTCATGTAGGGGCAATGCCCCCAAGCCCTTCCACTTGTACATAAGGCATCCCTAACATCTCAGACCAAGCCAATAGGAATCACCTGCTCTCAGACCCCAACCCATTCCAAAACTGTATATAAGATCCTATCCAAAATGAATAAGGGTGTATGAAATTTCCTCCATCATCTGAGAGCATCTTTCATATGTATAAGACTGTAACACTTCTTGGGAAGAGAACCTTCTGAAGCTTTCACAGCTAGAAGGGCAGCAACAGCACCAGAACAGCTGCACCAGAGCAGTGGTGGTGACTGTACTTCCTGCTCCGTGTTCAAGCCCTTTTCCTTTTGCTTGAATGCTTCTGCTGCGCTGGGCCAAAGACCTCCACAGACAGCATCTGGTGTACCAACTGGCAACTGGCTACCTTGTAGGGCACAAACAGCAACAAACATACTACAATAGATACCAAGGGATGGTGCCCCCCCCAACTCTGGTCCTTTCCTGCTGTGTTTTCACTCAGCACCATCGCATGGATTTGGACAAGCTGGTGGGACAACTGAAGCCTTCTGGCTAGAGCTACTCTTTGGTGGTGGCTGAAGGTCCCTCTAGCCCCTGTCTAAATCCCAACAGCTCGAAACAAGCATTGGCAAAGACTATCTGATTTCTCCTTAAAACAAAAACAAAAAACCTGGTAACACAGCAGCCACTAAAAAGAGCCACAGGGCAGCTTCCAGTTCTTAAATATGCAGAAAGGCTTAGTGTTTTGGACTTCTCTGGAATCCCCCAAACCCAATAGGCCAAGGGAACATATTGGACAAGAAACTTTCTCGTCTTTTCTGTCATGGGCAACTCATCATTGCATAAAAAATCCTCCCAGTTCAGGGAGATATGTGTCTTACTAAAATCCCACGGAATAAAAATAGCAAAAAACCAAGCCTCCTTGTTTTGGGAGGAAGTCCTTCAGATAGTGTCATGCATAGCCAATGATAATATTTACAGCCCTGACTCTCTCATCTGAAACAGAGATACTCAAGAAGGAAAACCCCCCTCCTTTTTTTTTTTTTTTATCTTAGCTGCAATTCTGCAATGCATAGGACCATCTAAAATAGGGCAGGCTGTGTCCCCTCAGTCAAATGAGCCCAAAGCTCAAGGTCCTAAAGACCGCCCTATTTCAGATCTCATAGCCCTTACCTAACTAATAAAGGAAATAAAACCCATCTATCCTCCCCTGCCTCCTTATCTCTCAGAGGAAACACTAAATAAACCATCTGCTCCTCCTGCTCCTCCTTCTCCTCCTCCTGCTCCTCCTGCTCCTCCTGCTCCTCCTCCTGCTTCTCCTGCTCCCCCTCCTGCTCCTCCTGCTCCTTCTTTTGGCGCCCAAGGACAGGGTTCCATTAGAAAACCAAAAAGCTTCCACTGGCCTTTCCCCCTACTCCACCTTCCCCCACCCAACCAGAGAGCGGTCTCTCCTATCCTCTTCCTAGCCACAAAAGCCAAAGACCTACAAAACACGTAGACAAAAACCTGCCAAACTCCATAGTCCCTTATCCCCAACAACAACTTCGTAATTTTTGTAACTCCCTTGCAAAAACAAACCCCACCCTGATGCTACTCTACAGAACTAGAATCCCAAATCACTCGAGCAGTTCCACTAATTTTAACTCTAGTTGAACTAAACCACTCAACTGCTACCTATTCCCAGCCTCAGACTTAAAAGAACTCAGGCAGGCAGTGAAGGAGGATGGCATCCAAGCACCCTAGACAAAACCTCTCCTACAGAGCCATATTGCCAAACTAAACATGCCCCAAGATTGGAGAAATATTTGCTGCTCCTCCCTGCCTGGACCTAAGTTCTTAGAGTGGGAGGCCCTATTTCAAGATGAATGTTGCCAACAGGTCAGCAAAATCCAGGACTGAGGCAACACCCCATGGGGTTTTGATCAGCTCTGGCCAGGAAGACTTTTCCACTGGAGCACAGCAGGCGATACAGCCAACATGGTATTTTTGGGGCTGGAGAGATGGCTCAGTGGTTAAGAGCGCCGACTGCTCTTCCGAAGGTCCAGAGTTCAAATCCCAGCAACCACATGGTGGCTCACAACCATCCGTAACAAAATCTGATGCCTCCTTCTGGAGTATCTGAGGACAGCTTATGAACAGGTCCGCCTCTGCAACCCAAACTTGGGACAGGCTCACCCCACTCTCAGATACAGAAGACCCGACATCCTCCCTGCTTTCTCAGTCTCCCTGAGTTCTCAGCCTAGAAAACCCCTATCCGATTTTATTCTCAGAACTAGAATGAGCCTAGAAAGAAAAATCCCCAACCCCACAGCCAGAGATTCCTTCTTAAAACCATTCTATGGGAAGGCATGACTCCTGAATCCAGACTAGCTTGCCAGGGTCTCTTGGAGGAGCACCACAATAGGTGGATTGTGGCAACTCAATATATAGGAACCACATCACACCACATTACATCCATGGCTCAGGCATTTGTCGCAGGAGTAAAAAACAGAAGGAATCTGCTTCAAGTGTGGAGAGACAGAACATTGGAGAAATGAATTCCCACAAAACTCCCTTCCCATAATAGATCCTAATCCCCCTAAGAAAATTTGCCCCACCCACCTCCGTTTCTGGAAAGGTCTCCTCTGGAAAAGATATTGTACTTCCATATATGATAAGGATGGTCAGCCATTGGAGCCTTTAAACTTCAGAGGAGGCAGCCCTCAGCCCAAGTCCATAGAAGCCTTATGGGTGTCCAGCATCTCAGAAGGCTCCCACCCAAAATTAACCATTAAAATAGATATAAGCCATTCAAGTGCCTTATTGATACTGGAGCAGACAATTTGAAGATAAGAGATCTCATGAGACTGGCAAGTGATCCCTGGGTCCCAGCTCCTAGGCATAGGGACAACCTCTCATGCATTTGGAACCTCTCATGCATTTATCACTAAACAGGCTTGTATGTGGGAGGACCCTGATGGAACTACCGGCCTCATACGCCCCCTGGTGGCTCAAGCAGCCACCAGTCTTCTAGGAAGAGATGTCTGTCTTTTTTTTTTTTTTTGGATTTTCGAGACAGGGTTTCTCTGTGTAGCCCTGGATGTCCTGGAACTCACTTTGTAGACCAGGCTGGCCTCGAACTCAGAAATCCGCCTGCCTCTGCCTCCCGAGATGTCTTTCAAACCCTAGAGGTAGTGCTTATCATCCGATCAGAAAGAGACCACATCAAGATAGAGGACATTACCTATAAAGTTGTATCCAAATCACCCCCAATTCTAGGGGGCCACTGTTAGATTTGATACCCCCTACCTTGATTGGCTCTCTAGTGAAGCCATCTGGGTCCCACGGTGGCCTCTATCAAGGAAGAAGTTTAAAGTCCTCACACAGCTAATAGAAAAACCGCTTCTACCACAACACATCCACCCCTCCCACAGTCCATGGAACACCCTGTGTTTGCTATAAAAGAAAAGAGCTCAGGGGTATGGAGACTATTACAGGGGCAATTAACAAAACCAAGCAAGTCTGGGGCTCTCCTCAAAGGGAGCTGACCTGCATCTCAGCCATCCCTGATAATGTGCCCCTATTAGCAATAGACATAAAAGACTGCTTTTTTCCATCTCTCTCCACCCCTGAGACTGTGAACACTTTGCATTCTCTGTACCCACCCCTTAACATCTCTGGCCCAGCCTCACAATATGAATGGACTGTTTTCCCACAGGGAATGGCTAACAGTCCAACCACTTGTCAGGAGGCTGCAGCTACTGCATTAAAACCCTATTTAGACAAAGGACTCAATATCTATCATTACATGGACGATATTTTAGTTTGGGGAGACTCTTCCACCTCTGCCTCCCAACTTAAGGACCAGCTAATACTTCCTATATCTGCCCTAGGACTCAAAATAGCCCTTCATAAATTAAAATTCAACTTATTTTGCCCATTGCATTTTCAGATACAAAGATCTCCTTTACTTCAATAAGCCCCCTCATATCTACTCTTTTCTTACCTCAAAAATTAACTCTCGCCTCCCTCCAGAGCTTTTTGGGTAACCTTAACTGGGTTCAACCCTGACTCCCCTTTCCACAAGCCCCACTCAAGCTTTCTTTAACTTTCTAAAAGGAGATAAAAGGCCCTCCTTGCCAAGAACACTGTTCCCCTGAAGCAATAAAAAGCTGTCAATGCAGCCCTAAAAGATGACTCTTGCTTGGTATGACCCAACAATATGCATATAGCTCTTTATCTTTAATTCTTCCTGTACTCCTGTGGGAGCCCTTTACCAACCCCAGGATGTGTTGGAATGGCTCCACACCCCAATGGGTGGTGCACCTTGAATTTTAAATGAGGTGGATGCACTTACTAGTATGATTAAAAAATGGCAGGGACAGAGCCCTACAAACACTAGAAAAAGAACCTGACATTCTTGTCAACCCTTTTCTACTCTACAATATTCAATTTTTTAAAAATATGTTTTGGCACAACCTTGCTGTTCTTTTATTTTAAGATTTTTAAAAAATTTATATGAATGCACTGTAGCTGTCTTCATACACACCAGAAGTGGGCATCTGATCTCATTACAGATGGTTGTGAGCCTTCATATGATTACTGGGATTTGAACTCAGGATCTCTGGAAGAGCAGTCAGTGTTCTTAAATGCTGAGCCATCTCTCCAGCCCCCCAATAGTCAATGTTAATCAAAAATCACTCCCACTTTGCTGTCAGCTTAATAGGATTCCCAGGTCGAATTGACACCCATTATCCTGATGAAACCTGGGCCTTTGCCCTCCCTCTGTTGTGATGGCTACCCCTACAAGAACTATTTTCAAAAAATCCCATAGTTGGAGTCCCTCATTATCTACTAATGGGGGAAAAAGGGGAGCTGCAGCTTAATATACTACTCCCCTGGGATGAACCCCCTATTCTAAAATTCAGAGAACTGCCCCATCTCTCCCCCCAATACAAAGAATTATATGCTATCTATTTAGCTCTACAAGAAGTCAAGAGCCCCCATTACCTCTTTTCAGACAGTGTATATGCTGTCAATTTGCTCCCCTGACTGTCAAGATCCTTTGTCAAACTAGATGCCAACCCACTTTCCCCTCTACTCATACAGGTCTCCATCCTCATACAGGAAAGAGACTCCCTCATCTACATCCAGTATGTCATATCTCATAGTCCACTGCTAAGCCCAATATCTTAGAGAAATGCTCTTGCTGACCAAACCACCTCAACAGTAACATTCACAGCTTCAATTGAGCAAGCAGACCAATTCCATCTCAGACACATGGGACTTCATGCACACTTCCCTGACATCTCCCTTGCTCAACTCCAAAGGTTAATCCATCATTATCCTTTTGCATCCCTCATTACCACCCCAGCCTTACAAACGATGAGCGCCAATCCCTGAGGCCCCAAATCCAATACCTTATGGCATGTTAATGTCACCCATATTCCCCAATTCAGTAGACTGAAATATGTTTTTGTTACCATAGATGCATACTCGCATTTTATATGGACTACAACCCAAACAGGTGAAAACTCAAAAAGGTTAATTCACCATATGTTCTCCACTTTTGCCACATGTGCATTCCTCAACAGATAAAAACTGATAATGGCCCTGCCTTCACTAGCTCTCAATTCAAAACCTTCTGCACACATTGGGAAATTGCCTACAATACTAGGATTCCCCACAACCCTCAGGGTGAAGGAATAATAGAAAGAACACATCAAATCCTAAAAGCCCAACTTCTAAAACCTACCCCTCCCCAATGTACAATTAATGATGATTCTGACTACACTAAATATACTTAACATCTACAAAAACTCCAAACACCCTCTTATCTTCCTTCACTGGCACACACCAAAATTAACCTCCAATCCTAGTATGATGGTGTGATCCTTTGTGTGGAATTTGGAAGGAACCAGACCTTCTCCTTATAACTGAGAGGGATTTTGCTTGTGTTTTACCACAGGACAAGCCTAAGCCTATCTGGGTTCCTGCCAGAAATGTCTAACACCACCCCACCAACCAAGAAGATGGCCTGCCTCTCACTGGCAGGCCAAGGACAGAGGAGGAGGAGGAGGGAGAGGAGGATGTGGTGGAGGAGGAGGAAGAGGAGGAGAAGGTGGTGGGGGAGGAAGAAGAGGAGGAAGAGGAGGAGGAGGAGGAGGAGGAAGAGGAGGAGGAGGAGGCAGAGGAAGTACCACATCCAGAGCACCTGGTGACTGCTAGCCAAGCCATGTGCCATCTACAAGCTCCCCTCTTCTCTGTTCTCTTGACTGTTTTTGTCATTCTCCAAACTAACTCTGCTACTGCTCAGCATTTCTCTAGCCTTCTCAACACTCACCACTGGAGATTCTTCACTAGGGAGACCTACAACTGATACAATAAAATCATAGGAACCCAGGATTTCTCACTCAAAGGATATTAGATCAAGATTGAGATCCCCCTACACTTGGATTCTATCTCCACTACCCCTAGCTCTTTCTTCTGCTTTCCTTACTGAAACACAGGTGAAGGTCTCCAGGAGGTCTCCACATATGGAGGTTGCAGATACTGGAGCTACAGAATGGAATTCACTAACTATAGTGGCCCCATGCTTGCCAGCCTTAAAACTCATTTTCTGGTTTCCATCAGCGATCCATGGGATGAACATTGTCAAACCAGAGCCATGGGCAAACTCTACCCTAATGGCTATGCCAAATACCCCATAGCTGGCCTACATGTCTCCCATTAACTTGTTACCACCTCCAAATCAGTCTTTACCCATGTTAATATTCTTCAACAGGAAAATCAATCTCAGAAGGAACTCCAAGCTACCCTTTGCTTGCTACAATGTTTTTTTCCGTGCTTCTCTCTCCTGACCTCCTATTAACATCTCCCCCCATGACCTCCATGGAACCCTTCCCACAAGGAATGCACAAGACATTCCTCACTTCGACCTACAACTCCCCCCCCCTTTGCCTTGTAGGACCCTCCTTGAAACCTGAAACCCCTTCTTATATGTGCCTGTGACATCACCATTGCCAAATCAGTATGTGTTAACCCTCTTGCTCTCCTCTGGTGAAAAGGTACCCTCTTCCCAAGGCTCCTGCACACACACACCCCGTGATAATTGTTCCCCAGGTTTATCTCTATGAACCTGAAGATTTCAACTTGCAGATGAGAAGAAGACAAAGGGAGAGATCTTTATTCCTCTGCTCATTGGACTATGCCTTGCTGTCACACTGGGGGGCGACAGAAACCATTGGAACAGTCCTTGTCCAACTACAACATCTGGCCAGCCACTTCCAGGCAAGCTTGATTAGGCAATGCCTCCACTGCAGACAGCCTTTAGTCTTTTCAATGCCAGATAAGGTTATCTTAGCAGGGGTTGTTCTCCACAACCAGAGGGTCCTGGACTGACTGACTGCTGAACAGGGAGAGACCTGCGTTTTGTTGGGAGAGGTATGTTTCTATGTCAGTGAGTCTGGACTGGTAGAACAAGATGTACAAATATTCAAAAAGCTCCTGGGGAACCTCTGAGCAGACTATGCTCCCAACACCCCACCCCCTTGGTACTCTAACCCCTTGGTAGCTTGGCTTCTTCCTCTCCTTGGTCCTGTACTAGCCATTGGAGGCTTGCTTCTTTTTGGCTCCATGCCTCATCCAATTTCTAAAGCAGCAGATGAGTAGCATTACAAAGATCACTACCAATCAGGTCTTGGTTCAGTATCAAACATAGTAGATCAATATGTTCAATATCCCAACATAGTAGACAGTTATTCTGATGACACTTCTCCTTTATAAAAAGAAAAGAAGGATAATGGACAATGAGAGGAAGCCTGATAATGTTTAGCTGGGTTGGAAACCCCGAGTATCCAAAGGGACAGTAGAAGCTTCACCTGCTCCTGAGGCTAGGCCCCTGTCACATAGCCATAGCCCCCATAGAGACAGTTATGATCATTAGTCGTGTAGGGGCAGTGCCCCCAAGCCCTTTAACTTGTACATGAGGCATCCCTAACATCTCAGACCAAGCTAATAGGAATCCCCTGCTCTCAGACCCCAACCCATTCTAAAACTGTATATAAGATCCTATCCAGAAGGAATAAGGGTGTGTGAGATTTCCTCCATCATCTGAGAGTATCTGTCATACATATAAGAGCTGTAACACTTCCTGGGAAGAGAACCTTCTCCTGAAGCTTTCACAGTTAGAAGCTCTCCTGCACCCCACTCACTAGCCAGCCCTCCAATGGATCAGCTCAGCATCCCTAAGCAACAGCGGTAGCCAGGGCAGCAGTGGCACCAGAGCAGCAGCAGTTGTTGTACTTCCCCCTCCCTGCTTGTACCCTCTCCCCTTTACTTGGATGGTCCTGCTGGGCTGGGCCAGATAGCATCCAGTGCACAGATCAGTATCATGTCAGTCAACAGCCAAAGCTTCCCCCACCTACTGCCTGTTCCTGAGTGGGAAATGTCAAATGTAAGATTTTCCTTTAAGTTCATAAACTTTACCCTCTGTCTGTAGGTTATATCTCTCCTTACACATTTCCATTCAGCTGATGGACATCATTCTATCCTACAAACTACTCCAAAAATGGCCACAGTCACAAACTTGCTGAAAGCTGATGTGAACCAAATGTTTCTGACAGGATTTCCTACTATCTTGAGCCCGTGCTTTGGGCCATCATTTCAGACCACTCCAAAGTTGACTGTACTTCACTAACTCCAAATGGTCCAACATAATCTAGACAGCAAGCCAGATGTACCCTTCCCCCTCCTGACCTTTGACTGGCATTCCAGCCTTCCTGGGTCTGACAGTAATGTCTTAATTTCAGCTGAGAAGCTGTTACAGAAGAGACTACACCATCCCTTATCATTAACAAAAAGCTGCATCATTAAATCCAAAGGAAACTAGTTCCCCTTCACCAAAAGGAATTCTTTCCCTTCTCTCTGGCAAAAGGAACAAATAGCTGTCTATGATGCCTATTACTATAGCAAAGCTCATGCTGTCCTCCAGGCTCCTTCAGTGTTACATTAACTGTTGAAAACTAGAGATACGACCCCTGAGAATGCTAGTATTAACAATGGATTAATCTTTCCATGAATTCATTTCGAGGATGAAAAAAAGAAAACTAGAGTTTTGCAAAGGGGGGGGGGCGGGTTTTGCTGGCGAGATGGCTCAGCGGTTAAGAGCACTGACTGCTCTTCCAGAGGTCCTGAGTTCAATTCCCAGCAACCTCATGGTAGCTCACAACCATCTGTAAAGAGGTCTGGTGCCCTCTTTTTGTGTGCCTGAAGACAGCTACAGTGTATTCATACACATAAAATTAAATCTTTAAAAAAAACTTGCAGAGAGATCGCATTGGGGTTACGCGTGAGTTCAGAGGTGGTTTTGGGAGCAGCGGGTCAGCAGTTCTCTCCAGGGGCAGGAACTGAGAACTCCGCCCCACCGGAGGCTGGGCCTCCCCCAGCCAGAACCGCGCCGCTGCTCCATCTTTCCTCTGAGCCCAGCGGACACAGCTAGGGACACCCCAGGACTTTAAGATCGCATTGGGGTTACGCGTGAGTGCAGAGGTGGTTTTGGGAGCAGCGGGTCAGCAGTTCACTCCAGGGGCAGGAACTGAGAACTCCGCCCCACCGGAGGCTGGGCCTCCCCCAGCCAGAACCGCGCCGCCGTGCCATCTTTCCT
>LR753327.1:1509125-1541450 GCA_902729485.2 Mus minutoides | reverse complement strand
AAAAAAAAAAAAAAAAAAAAAAAAAAAAAAAAAAAAAAAAAAATTAAAAAAAAAAATAAAAAAAAAAAAAAAAAAAAAAAAAAAAAAAAAAAAAAAAAAAAAAAAAAAAAAAAAAAACTTGCAGAAAGGACTACTCAAGATGAAGCCTGGGATTTGACTTCCTCCTTAACAAATTTTACCTGGTAAAATAGATATTTATTTTCTCTGTCTCACTGCTCTATGTATCCTAATTATCATTCATTGGTGTCAATATCAAACACTATGGATATTAGAGTCCTCAAAATTAAATTCCCAAGAATCTATTCATCCTCCTATGACCAGTGGACAATATACTGGACTACTAAACTATAGTTATGTCAACTCAAAATAAACTCAACTCTGTTAATATAACCCTACAGACTTGGTATCAGCCTGTGCCTCAAAACAAATCAGTGACTTGATGCAGATGATCTAGAGACAACAGAGGATGCAAAGTCTAAGGAAAACTTCGTTTGTTTTAGTTAGGGTTTTGATTGTTGTGAAGAGACACAATGACCATGGCAACTCTTACAAAGGAAAGCATTTAATTGTGGCTAGCTTACAGGTTCAGAGATTTAGTCCATTATCATTATGTCAGAAATCATGCCAGCATCCAGGCAGGTGTGGTTCTTGGGGAGGAGCTGAGCATTCTACGTGTTGATCCACAGGCAGCAGAATGAGAGAGAGAGCCATTGGACCTAACGAGCTTCGGAAACCTCAAAGCCCAACTCCAGTGACACATACTTCATTCAACAAGGTCCCAAGGTACTCCAACAAGGCCATATGTCATAATTCTTTCAAATTGTGGCACTCTCTGTTGGGGACTATTTTCATTCTAACCACCACAGCACCATTCTAAATTCTCAAAAGATAAGCTCCTGGCAACCCTGTCTCCTTGCCCTCATCCCCCAAATTGCAAAACTATGAGATAACTAACCATTTGACACCTCAGGTACATGTACAGCAGATAACATTCTTTCCCCCCATATATACTACTTCCTGAAGGGCTGAAAAGAGAGCCAAATCTTGAATGTAAATTACTTTTTTATAAGTTTATAAACTTGAAGGAAGTACTAGGTGTCTCTTTACCAGTCTTGTTGGCATTTAAAAACTGCAATTGTTTTCTAAGTACCGTCCCTGTCTCAGAATCAGCTATAAGGTCTCTTGTATGCCAGACCATAAATTAAGTATAAATTAATTTTTTCAGGCCCTAGAAATTTCAATTAAGGACCTTGGGCCTTAGTTAAAGAAACGCTATTAGTGACAAGGGGTGTTTTTTGTTTGTTCGTTTTTTTGTTTTTTCTTTTTCGTTTTTGTTTTTTGTTTTTTTTTTTTTGTTTGTTTTTTTTTACTTTTGCTTTATATTGTTTTGTTTAAATAGTTAAATTGCTGGGATAATTAAGTCAGTTTGCACAAAATCCAGGTGGCAGCCAAAGCTGTCAAGATTTTGCCCTCTGGCTATGTGACCTTGTCAGGGAGACTCCCAAGAGCCAAGAGCCAATCAACAACCTCCAGGTGTTCTCACCAGCTGCAGGAAGCTGCGTTGTGGCTCCTGGGGGAACAAGTAAAACTACTTCTGCCTTTACTGTAGCCTTTCCCATAAACCCTGCTTCTGGGCCTCGTCTCTGGTGTAAGCAGCTGGAAAGGAGCAACATGGCTTGTCTATGCTCCCCCATAGATCTAGGCTATCTAGACTGGCTCCAAGGGGACATAGAGCGTGACTACTGTGTGTTGTTTGCTTGTACACTCCTTGAAGACCAAGGAAGTGCTTCCTGGCTGTGATGCTTTTTTTTTTTTTAATCTTACTTCTACCATTTTCCAAAAACTCCTTTTGTGGAGGTGCCTGCAAAAGCGGCTGTCAACAGGAATGATCTGTGAGAGACAAGAATCAGATTCCACATGACTTAGCTGGTGCTAACCCTGAGCAGTATTTTTTTTTTTTTGACATAGTTCATTCAGCACTGTGCAACTTTGAGAAAACTTTCCTCAGTACAAGGATCACAACAAAGTTTAAAGCATGACTACACCAAAACTCCTTGGCAAAGTATCTGTACCATCTTCCAAAAGAAAGGTTTCTCTCTAGTGAGAAATGACACTTAGAATAAGGGTCTAGGAAGGAAAGGTTTGTAATAAGCATACTAGTCAATTCTTTTTGTAAATTACATGAGACCTCTTTCGTAAGAATGGGTTATATTGCTGAGACACAACAGTCAGGAGTCTGAGATAAACATAATAATATGGGGGATTAAAGTGAAGCCTGGCCTTACAGATAGGACCTTATGCCCTTCTACATCTCCCCATTTCTAAGTTTGTTTTAATAGGTGGCTGTAATAGAGAATGCATTGCCTCTATGGCTAGTCGAGTTAATATAGACAAGCATAAGAGAATTAAAAGAAAGCTATTAGAGGACACAGGGAAGGAGAAAGCCATCTTAACCGTGATGGCCATTCAAAGGCCACTTCAGAGAGTTTGTCTATCTGTTTTTGAAAATCATCAATTTGACTATTAATAGTATGAGAGAAGTCTGACAAATTAAAGCAATATCAGGAAGTTGTTGATAAGCAAAATTATGCTTGAACAACAAAGTAAGCTTTGGTTCTCAATTTACCCATTTCTTAATTTCTGCTAGTATCTTTGCTATGGTATTAGTAATTTTACTACTCACACATCTTTGAGACCTCTCTTTGTATTCCAGTAATCATTCCTAGGATAGAAATTGTGGCCGCAGCTATTACAGGATCCAATCATCACAAAGAATCATCACAATTTTCAGAAAGAGTTCTCTTGGTTCTATCGATTGATTGAAAAGCAAAATGGTTGTAGTTCAGCCTACCCTGCATAAACCTTTATATAACGTAGAGAAATGGTAATATAAGTAACATTTTCACAAAAAAATTCATCCCAAAGGCAGTTGTTTACATGAGGGAAGGGTATGGTTAGAGGTGGGATTGCAATAAAGAGGGCTATGCGTACATTTAAGGCATAACAATGTGATAGAAAAACACCATCCACAGGAAGATGGTAAAAGTAAATTCTATTTTGTCCCATTATTTGTGCATAGTGCTTATGAGTGACTCCTATGCCAAATAAACTTATTTTATTTTTTCCAAGACAGTGTTTCTCTCTGTGGCCATGGCTGCCCTGGAACTAGCTCTATAGACCAGACTGGCCTCAAACTCAGTGAGATCTGCCTGCCTCTGCTTCCCAAATACTGTGTGTTAAAGGCATGCACCACCACTGCCTGGCATAAATTTATTTTTAAAAACCCAGGAATAGACAGGTCTCCTCTAATATGAAAAGATTGTTCTTGTTGACTGCCATGTGCCAAATGAAGCCAGAGGGTTTTTTTTTCTTTTTTCTTTTTAACAGACTTACTTCATTAATTGTTCCTGTATAAAAATGCTTATGTACTGGAGGGATGGCTCAGTGGTGCACGCAATGCTTGCATAGAAATGAGGGAATAAAGCATGTTTTAAATGTGGAGGTTTGAGTCATTTTAAAAATGATTGTCCTAGGAATAGAGATGCCGAGAGCGGGCAATCAGGCTATGCCCCATAAGTTTGTCCTCGAAGCAGGAAGGGTAAAGACTGGGCCAGGGAATGTAAATCTAAGATATATATTCAGGGCCATCCCATGTCAGGAAACAAGCAGAAGGGCCAGCCTCAGACCCCCAGACGTCCACAGCAAGCAGCTTATGGGGCCATGAAGCTGCTGCCCAGGCAAGGAAATCCATTTCTGAACTTATCAGGGCAACTCCAGGAAGTGCAGGATTGGACCTCTGTTCTACCACCTACGGGGTATTAACCCCAGAAATGGGAGTTTAGACTCTGCCTACAGGAGTTTTTGGACCTTTACCTGTAGAAACTTGGGGATTTCTTTTAGGATAAAGCAGTTCTATTGTAAAAGGACTGCAGGTATTATAGATAATGATTATGAGGGAGAAATTAAAATTATGGTTGCTTCCCCTCATGGTATTATAACTATACCTGCTAACCAAAGAATTGCTCAACTTATCTTAGTTCCCTTGCATCTGCTACCATCCAGATTTGTTAAGAATGAGAGAGTAAGTGTTAAGAGTGGCTTTGATTCCTCTGATGTGTACTGAGTTCAATCTATTACTAGTAAGAGACCTAACCTTAAATTAATAATTGAAGGAAAAAGCTTTGAAGGATTAATAGATACTGGAGCTGATGTAACAATTATTTGGGGACAAGATTGGCCTTCAACTTGGCCTTTGATATGCTTACTCACCTCCAAGGAATTGGTTATGCCAATAACCCAAAACAAAGTTCTAAACTGCTAACCTGGAGAGATGAGGAGGGCAATTCAGGACAAATTCAGCCTTATGTTATGTCAAATTTGCCTGTTACCCTCTGGGGAAGAGATCTCTTGTCACAGATGGGCTTTATAATGTGTAGTCCTAATGAGGCAGTGACTAATCAGATTGTAGGACAAGTATTTTTGCCTGGTCAGGGGATAGGAAAATAAGGACAAGATATTAAGACTTTTGAAGGTTCTAAGCCTCACTCTAACATGAGAGGCTTGGGGTATTTTCAGTAATGGCCACTATCTTGCCTGCATCCCATGCTGATAAAATTAATGGCTTAATAATATTCCAGTGTGGGTTGATCAGTGGTCTTTATCTAAAGAAAAGGTAGAAACCTTTTCGATAGTGCAGGAACAATTAAAGGCAGGGCATTTAATAGAATCTCAGTCTCCTTGGAATACTCCAATATTTGTTACCAAGAAAAAAATCTGGTAAATGGAGAGTGTTACAAGATCTAAGAAAGTTAATGAAACCATGGTACCTATGGGAGCTTTACAACCTGGGCTTCCAGCTCCAGTAGCCATTCCTAAAGGATATTGTAAAATAGTGGTAGATTTCAAAGATTGTTTCTTTACTATTGCTTTGCACCATGAGGATTGTGAAAGATTTGCTTTCAGTGTCCCTTCTAATTTTAAGGAGCCTATGAAAAGATATCAGTAGACAGTTCTTCCAAAGGGCATGGCTAATAGTCCTACCTTATGTCAAAAGTTTGTGACACAAGCCATTCAGCCTGTAAGGCAGCAATGGCCAATGGTATATATCATCCATTACACAGATGATGTCTTATTAGCAGGAAAAGATCCTTGAGACTTGCTTTTATGTTATAGTGATTTACAACAGGCTTTAGCTGATAAATGACTGCAAATAGCTCCAGAAAAGGTACAAACTCAGAATCCTTATAATTATTTGGGCTTTATACCTAATTTTGAATAAACTTTATTTGGCTTTAGTTACTTGCTTCAGGCTTAATTTTGACATTCATATAATGCCAAGGCCTGTCTTTGTAAATGAATTACATTTGTATTTAGCATTACTACAAGCATAGTCTTGGGCACATTAAAGAATTTGAACATTTATAAGGTGATTGACCATTAACTTGCATGTCTTAATAATCTTTGGTTATTTACAAGTTAGTAGCTTTTAAAAGATTAAGATTTTATAGTTTTATCCCGGTTAAGTTTGAGCTTTAAACTTTCAGCCTTAAAAATTTGAAGATCCCTTAGCATCAAAATAAAACTTTAAACCATAAATACCATCAAAAAGACAGAGAGGCTAGATTTATACCTTCACTCAGTTTCTGCTATCCTGAATAGATTTTAGGAATTTATAAATCTTACCTATCAAACATACCTTACTTATCAAATATATGTTGTTTCTTATTTAAATTTTTCTAGAGGCCTGGTGTTTAACTTGGTCAGCAAAGACATAAGTGGTTAGACATACATCTCTAAGTCAGTTTTCATTGACCTGAGTATATCTTTATAATTTTAGTAATTTATCATCATCAAAAACCCATCTTGCCAGGCGATGGTGGTGCACGCCTTTAATCCCAGCACTTGGGAGGAAGAGGCAGGTGGATTTCTGAGTTCGAGGCCAGCCTGTCTACAAAGTGAGTTCCAGGACAGCCAGGGCTATACAGAGAAATCCTGTCTCGAAAAATCCAAAGAAGAAGAAGAAGAAGAAGAAGGAGAAGGAGAAGGAGAAGGAGAAGGAGAAGGAGAAGGAGAAGGAGAAGGAGAAGGAGAAGGAGAAGGAGAAGAAGAAGAAGAAGAAGAAGAAGAAGAAGAAGAAGAAGAAGAAGAAGAAGAAGAAGAAGAAGAAATAATCCATCTTAATCGGAAATATCTCGCAGACCTTCTGTTGCCTCTCTTGTCTAAAATGGAGATAAAATGATAGGCAGAGAAATCAGTAAGATTAAGAAGTTTTATAGGTACTCTTTAGTTGGTTTATATCACACAGTTATTTTGATGAAGATGGTGATGAAGTTACATGGCGTGTACATTTTAGCCTTAGTAAGGTGGTTGCCAGCCACATGGCTGCTTTCATCCTGATGAGGTCATCATCCAAGACGGAGGCAAACCACATGGTTGTTATTTTAAAACATATCTCCTTGTTTTGAAGCACCATCTGTAAAAACATTAAAAGCAATCTCTATAGGATTTTTAGATGTAATTTTAGGTAGCACCCATGGGTGTTCTTCTCTTCAAAAAGAATCTTCAAAAGGAATCTCTTTTATAGTTAGTCTTTGTAGATCCTGAGTAACATACTAATGTGATTTGCCAATTGTTATCAGTATGGACCAAATAGTCAATGTGAATTTTATTTAGTAGCACAATTATTTATATTACCTCATGGTTAGCTAGTTGCTATAGGAGGGCTCTGTAGATGAGTAGTCTGTGACTGTGTCAAAATATACATTTGTTCAAGACTTTATTCACTCAAGGCTTCCTCTGATCCATACAACATCCTACTACATAGATACTTGCTCAGCCATGTTCATTTCTGTGTTAGTTACAATAGAACTAGGAAATGGAAACAACCTAAAAGCCTTTCAACTGATAAATGGATAACAAAAATATGGTGCATATATACTATGGAATACTCTTTCTGCTGTAGAGAATGATGTAGTCATAAAATTGCAGGCAAATGGGTAAAACTAGAAAAGATCATATTGAGTGAGGTAACCCAGACTTTGAGAGACAAAACCCCTCACATTGGAGTTTGTAACTCACAGTCTTCATATGTGAGTGTATAGCCTAGAGTAATTGTCAAAGCCAGGAAAGTAAAAAAAAGGACCATAGGGGGGAAAGGAATGAGGAGAAGACTATCAGAGTGAAGTAATTTAACAAGAAAACTAAGAAAAAAAAGTACAGTAGTTAAGAGAGGGAGAGAAGGCAAAGGAGGAATATGGAGGGCAGTACTATAACAGTAAAGGTGCCTGAAGAAGTCATTGAAATCATATATTTATAAATTACATATTGTAGAGAGAATCTTTTGTGTACCATGTGGAAGCATTGCCCATCAGTAAAAAGCTGATGACTTATTGACAAAAGGCAGGAAATAAGAGGTGGGAGTTCTAGTAGAGAGGCTGGAACACTGGAAGGAGTCACATATGGGGAGGTTTTGCCCTTGATTCAGAGGAGAAAGAGAGATGAAACTGAGGAAAGGTAACTAACCATGTGGCAGACATAGTATAGAATAAACATGTTATATAAGTTAGAAGCTACTTAGGGAATGAGCCAAAGCTTATGGCCTAGGCATTTATTCATACATAAGTAGCCCTCAAGTTATTATTCAGGAACTAGGGTGAAAAGCCCTTAGTTACAACACATAATATGTATAAGATTATGTGTTTACACATTTAAAATGAAAATATAACCACCATGATTATCAATGCTCCTTCTAAAAGCCACAGACTAACAAAAAATAAGTGCCAGGCCTGAGAAACCTCTTTGAGTTGTGGTCAAGGAAGTCAAAGAGGCTCCCAAAATAATGTAGGCTTCCATTTCTGACTCCTTAAATAACTGGAATCTCAAATTAGCCATGAGGGAGAAAAAAAAAACAACTATGAAACTCTTTCTTCATTGTAAAAAGGAAGACAAAAACCCAGGAGCTGACATGCAGGGTAGAAGCTACTCCATTTGTCAGCATGTTGTTGCCCTTGGTTTCCTCACAGAGACTGAAGATAAGTCCCTTTTGCTGAAGACATGTATTACAGAGGCAAGACTCAGAAGATTTGAGCTGTATCTGACAAGTTTTCGTGGTCCCAAAAGATAATATGAGAGCTGCCAATGTGACACAATCAAGGTTCCTACACAGCTGTGGTGCCACTGAACCACAATGATCAGCATGGCAAAGCATTCCTGAAGATGTAATAGTGACACTCGTATCTTGACATCCACCAGAAGTTGTCTAATTGTAGAAAGACCTACTCAACTGATGAAATACTAACAAGAATGCTATAGAAGTATCCAACTACTTTCTGAATAAAGTTAATACCTGCTACATGAGAGGGAACCCATACCTAACTGTTGATGAGGCCAAGAACATGTATTTATATAGGTCAAGAGTCCCAAGGGGAGCTGGAGAGATGGCTCAGTGGTTAAGAGCACTGACTCCTCTTCCTGAGTTCCTGAGTTCAATTCCCAGCAACCACATGTGGCTCACAACCATCTATAATAAGATCTGGTGCCCTCTTCCGGTGTGTCTGAAGACAGCTACAAGCCTGGCGTGGTGGCGCATGCCTTTAATCCCAGCACTTGGGATGCAGAGGCAGGTGGATTTCTGAGTTTGAGGCCAGCCTGGTCTACAGAGTGAGTTCCAGGACAGCCAGGGCTATACAGAGAAACCCTGTCTCAAAAAAACCAAACCAAACCAAACCAAACCAAACCAAACCAAACAAAAAAGAGTCCTAAGGGAAAACTTCCTAGTATTATTCTGGTAAGTAAGCATAGCATTAAAATGACTTCTAATGGATCAGAGGATCTCTCAACTCCCATCAAAAAGCTTCTTCTTGTAGTAGATAGTCATAAACACAGAAACCTACAACTGGTCGACATGCAGAGAATAAAAGACTTACAAATGCTCATTAAATAGGATTTCTACATCACACCTTTCCCCTCAAGGCTCAGGGATCATTGCAGAGGAAGGATGCAAAGATGATAAGAACCAGATATGGAGGTTGACTTTTTTTTTGAGGGGGGGTAGGCCTAGAGAGAACAAAGCAGATAGACAAATTAACCCACAGAGATTGTGATAGTACACAGACGTTCAAGCCAGACAAAATCCTAGCTTAGAGATGGAGGGGGGAGGTGGCCTGAAGTCTTACTCCTAGCTGAAAAACTATTGGCATTTGATAACTGCTGGGGAGAGAGTCTGCTTTGTTTAATGCTCTGACTTCCAGTAGTTCAACTATACGTCATGGCAGTCTCTACACCCAACAATAGCTGGCCAAAATGAACAGGACTCCAAGGATTTTAGGAGAGAGAACACGAAGGTGAATAGGTAGGGAACATAAAGGGAGGTAGGGGTGGATCTAGGAGGAGCTGATGGAGGAATAGTGACTATAATCAAAATATAATGTGCAAAATTCTCAATTAATAAAATATTGTTTTAAGAAAAGAGTAAATCAAATAGCTGACCAAGACAAAGTTTGTTTTGGGAGTATATTACCTACTTCTTTAAATTGTACTTAGTGCCAGGAATAATGATGTACGTCTTTAATCCCAGCACTCTGGATACAGAGGCAGGCAGATCTCTGAGTTTGAGGCTAGCTTGGTCTACAGAATGAGTTCCAGGTCAGGAAGAGCCACACAGAGAAACTCTGTCTTGAAAATATAAGGAATTTAAATTAAATGTTGAATCCTAAAATGAATCCCTCTTAAAGGTTTTATGCAACTAGTGACACTGTATGAAATGTACTTGTTAATATTAAATGCAATAGTGTATAGAAAACCTAAATTATCTGAAAATCATTTCAAAGATTGCAGTTATAAATTTAAGAAGACAATGATTCTATAAAAGATGTCTATATAATTGCACAAAAAATATTTTGCTCTAGTTATTCTCAATAAATGATAGAGGAATAGGCAAAAAGAGACTACTCAGCTCTTTTGGTTCCTTAGCTAGGCAAGCCTGCCCCCTAGAGGTACGGTAAGGAAAAACCAGAGCAAGGATTTCCTGCTAGTGAGAAGCTTGTTTAATTTTTTTTATTGTGATAAGAAGTCCCTTGATCTGAGAATGTGCTCAGTGCTGACAGGAAATTATCACCCGAATCATATTACACTAAAAGAACAAATAATCGTGCACACGAATCGCACGAACCAACTTCCTTAGGAAAGCAAAGAACCCTGGGAAGAGAAATCAAAAGCCTAGGAGCCCTGCAGCCATCCTCTAGATGCTTCCACCTGGACATAGAAAAGGATAGCGAAGGGAGGGGCAGTGCTTTTTCCATAGTGTCATTCGGAGGCTTTTGTGTCAGATATGTCTTCTAGCCCTAATTGCCTATTCAGCAGTTCCTGAAGTTGGAGCACTCTAGTTCCATTCGTATTTAAGGCACTCCAAACACCTCGTTTCAGAATAAACTTTTTTTAAAAACTTTTTAAAAGATTTATTTATTTATTTGTTTGTTTGTTTATTTATTTTATGTATATGAGTATACTGTAGCTGTACAGATGGTTTTGACCCTTCATGTGGTTGTTGGCAATTGAATTTTAGGACCTCTGCTCATTCAGTTCCTACTCCCTCCAGCCCAAAGATTTATTTACTATTATACATAAGTACACTGTAGCTGTCTTCAGATACACCAGAAGAGGGTGTCAGATCTCACTACCGATGGTTGTGAGCCATCATGTGGTTGCTGGAATTTGAATTCAGGACCTTTGGAAGAGCAGTCAGTGCTCTTACCTGCTGAGCCATCTCACCAGCCCCAGAATAAACTCTTACCTCCTCTCCCTGACCTGTGAAACCTCACAAACTGCCCCCCCTTTAGATTTTTTGATTTTCCTCTTCAGTCCACTCTTTCTTCCTTCCAATTAAGGAGTCAAGCTCATTCCCAGAGACATAGATTTCTTGTCTCCTTGGATTCGGTTAGATATCAACTTATGTCAGTTCAAAAAAGGGCCGATCTCAGTCACAATAATATCACATTTTATTTTCCCTACCTCACTGTCTGAGTTTGTACTTATGATTGTATTATCTCGCTTGCTCCAGTAGAAATACCTTCTATTGAAGACAAAGGCCTCTGTTTGGTTTGTTGTTTGTTTTTCACCATATTACTCTCTGCACCAGTGACAGTTCTGGGAACTTAGATTCCAAATGTTTGTTTCTGAGACAAAGTCTCATGAAGTTGATTATGTAACCAAAGATGACCTTGAACTCTTCTTGATCCTCTTGACTCCAGTGTTTGAAGTGCTGAGATTATAGGTGCATACCTCCATGCTTAGATCTCAAATGTTTTTTCGAGATCAATAATTTCAGGGAGATATGTTGCTTAACCTTTAATTTTATTTTACTGATTGAGTACAAATATTCAATTGCCTCCATATTACTATGAGTGTTTAAAAATGGTCCTGAAAAGGCCCAATAGCTAACACACAAGTATCCGATACATTTCAGGATATGGCCCATTTATCAACCAAGCCCCATCTCTCTGGCTCCCTTTCTCAATCAAGGCCACTCAGGAAGTTCTCCTTCAATAGTTGTAAGATGAATCTGTCTTGGGGTGGTGAATGGAAAGAGTATCTACTTTACATCATAGAATGTTCTCTATAGAACTCTTGTGGGTAGATATTCGAGTCATCCCCAAAGGCGTCAGTTGGGAACCTCATCACTCAAGTTTCCAGGATCAAAACTTACATGTTTTTGTTGATTTATTAAGATGGAGTTTTTACTATGTAGCCTTAGACTGCCCTAAATTTGCAATCCTCCTGCTTCAACTTCCAAGTGCTAGAATTACAATGGTATGCTGCCATTAAACATGATCCCATGGTCTGGGTTTAAAACTGGCATTATTTGGTCTGGCAATAGAGCCTAAACTAGGCAAGTGGATAATGAATGCTAGACAATTATTTTTTATTTTTATTTTATTTCATGTATGTGAGTACACTGTCACTGTCTTCAGACACACCAGAAGAGGGCATCAGATCCTATTACATATGGTTGTGAGCCACCATGTGGTTTCTGGGAATTGAACTCAGGACCTATGGAAGAGCAAAAAGCCAGTGCTCTTAGCCACAGAGCTATCTGTCCAGCTCTACTTTTTTTTTAAAAAAAATAATTATTCCATTTTTCACATCTCAAATGATATTCCCCTTCCCAGTTACCCCTCCACAACTCCCACATCCCACATCCACCCTCCACTCTCCCCTTTGCCTCTATGAGTGTGCTCCCCCATCCACCCACACTCTATTGCCCCACCGCTCCAGCATCTCCCTACGCTGGGGAATCAAACCTCCACAGGACCAAAGGCCTCCCTCCTGCTTCTGTCATACAAGGCCATCCTCTGCTACATATGTATCTGGAGTCATGAATCCGTCCATGTATACTCCTTGGTTGGGGTAGAAATTACTTTTAAAGCACTGAAAAATCAAAGATACTTATTAGCACAAACTGAAAATAACACGAGGGGAAGATGGAGGAAGACAACCAGGGCTTCTGCAGCTTATTTTCTCAATCTTCCAAAAGGCAGAGAATGGCCTCAATCGGTACCTATGTGTGCACAAAAGCTGGTAAATGCTCTGACTATAGCCCCACCATTCCCACACTCACAGGCCTAACTCCAGACCCATGACCTACAAACTGGCTTTGCCAGATGGTCCCTTTTCCCCTACTCCCATTCCTCTCCCTTCCTTCTACCCTACTGCAACTTCCGCACCCACAGGCCTTTACAGTCCTAAAGGCTTACACAGCAGCTGCGCCTGCTGTAGATCCAATCAAGCAACCTACGCACTAGTTTTATCTGGCCTAACCCCCGTCATGCAACTCCTACACTGGTTGAATCTAAGGCATCATGGTTAGAATCTCACATCAGGCGCATAACCAAAGAAAGAAATCTATATGGCCAGGTCACATTGCAAAGACAAAACCAATATGAATGGTACAAGACAAAATGTCTTGAACCATTTCCCCTAGTTCTGTAGAAAAGTTCTTTAATACAAAATACCAAGATGAACCCCAGGGCACAGAATTTAAAAGAAGAATCATAAATTTTATCAGAGAATACAAAAAAACAAAAAAAAAGCACAGTAAGAGAACATACAGAAAATGTAGGACGCCATGACTATCAACCTAGATTACTGCACCAAAAAAAGTACCTGCCATGATGTAAAAAAGAAAAACTTTCCATGATCTAAACAGGCTGAAATACAGCCTGGCATGGTGGCGCACGCCTTTAATCCCAGCACTCAAGAGGCAGAGGCAGGCAGATTTCTGAGTTCGAGGCCAGCCTGGTCTACAAAGTGAGTTCGAGGACAGCCAGGCAATATAGAGAAACCCTGTCTCCAAAACAAAACAAAATAAAAAGGCTAAAATAATTCATATACAGAAGACCAACCTAAGCAAAATACAGGAAGCAACAGATTGAACAAAAGAGAGAAAAAAGTATAGCCAAGAGCCTGTAGAAATGTGACGTACAAGACAGTGCAGAGGTCCTCCACCCCTTTGCCATTACTGACGTCAATTCAGGTTTAACTAGAATTTGATCTCCTAAAGAATCCCATGGAAAATTCCCAAACTCTCTTCTAGAAACCAAAGGTCAAGATATCTTAGCTACGTATCTCAACCTGTTTGTGCAGAAACCCCTCCAGCTGAACAATTACCTTAGCTTCTGTTAAATTGCTTGCTTCTGGGAAGCCCACTGCAGCTGCCGTGGGAGAGATATCCTGACTTGATTTTTGCCTTAAAAGTCATGTGCTCTGGACCCTCAGGGCCACACCTGGCTCTCCAGATACTTGGGTGTAATCCCAGTCATCTGGAATAAAGAGTCAGCTGGTGATAAACTGTGCTGAACTGACCATCTTTGGTGGGGTCTGCACAAAAGAAAAAAAGACAAATGAAGTTGTAATTACTGAAACACAAACTGTGACTAAGAAACAGAAAAAACACCTCCAATATCACAATGGCTTCAATTGAAGTGTGTGCCATCACCACCCAGCTTTCTTTAAAAAAAAAAAAAATATTAGCCAGGCAGTGGTGGCGCATGCCTTTAATCCCAGCACTTGGGAGGCAGAGGCAGACAGATTTTTGAGTTCGAGGCCAGCCTGGTCTACAGTGAGTTCCAGGACAGCCAGGGCTATACAGAGAAACCCTGTCTCGGAGGAAAAAAAAAAGATTGATTCTCTGTAAATTTCACATCATGCACCCCAAACCCATTCATCTTCCAGTCCCTTCATATTTGCCCTCCACACTTGCAACCTCCCCCATAAAACAAAAACAAACAAAACCTTGTCATGAAAGCTATAATATGTCACACACTATACACTTTTGCCCACACTTGTTTACTTGCAAATGTTCACTGCAATGAGTCATTGGCCTGGTATGAGGCCTCTGGTACACTATCAATACTGGATCCTCACAGGAACTCCTCTCAGATATCCTGTTGTTGCTCTGTGTCATGGAGGTCCTGCAGCTTTGGATCTGTTGGAGAAGCCCAGCACCTTCATGCTCCAGCAGTTCATAGATGAGGTGGATGTTGAGGTGGGCCAATACAAAGCCTGGGTAGAATCTTGGCCTGGGTAGAAGCTGTGTTAGTCAGCTCACCAGCTCTCCTTCACCTCTATGCCACCAGGTCCAGCTTTCTTGCTTTGCCCACAGGAGGGACAAGACCAGCTCTCCTGCACTCACAAACTGGGGACTGGCTCTCCTGTGTCCACATCACTAGAACCATTTCTACTGTGCTGCCCGGGCACAGTGTGTGGCCTGTTCTTCTGAGTGCTGCACCTGGCAAGGAGTGGATTTTTAAATTCCTTTTTCTTTTCAGCTTTAGTTAGTCCTATTTGATGTTTTTATTGAAACCTAGATTTAGACAAAAGATAGAAATATTGAGGAGAAATAAAGCTGAAAATAAGATGGAGTTGAAAAACTCCATGAGGGGCCTAGTGAGATGGCTCAGCAGGTAAGAGCACTGACTGCTCTTCCAAAGGTCCTGAGTTCAAATCCCAGCAACCATACGGTGGCTCACAACCATCCACGATGAGACCCGATGCCCTCTTCTGGTGTTTCTGAAGACAGCTACAGTGTACTTACATATAACAATAAATAAATATTTTTTAAAAAAGAAAAACACCATGAAGAGTCCAACTACACAACTCAGGGAATGGTCTTAAATGTGGAGTGAATCATATTGAAGATACAATATCAGAACTTAAAGACAAAGTGGAGGAATTAAACCATTCAATCAAAAAATATGAACAGTTTTTTAAAAAACACAAAAGGAATGTGCAGGAACTGTGGGATGTCATGAAAAGACCGAATCTTCAAATTATATAGAATGAGGAGAATCCAGGTCAAGGGATAGACAATATCTTCAACAATATCATAGAGAAAAACGCCCCACAAATTAAGAACAGATGTGCCCATTTAAATACAAGAAGCACACAAGACCCCAAGCACACAGGACTAGAAAAGAAACTCCTCTCAGCATATACACACCAAATATACCAAACAAACAGATAATATTGAAAGCAGGAAGAGAAAAATCACAATTCACATATTTTTTTTCAATTTTTATTAGATATTTTCTTCATCTACATTTCAAATGTTATCCCAAAAGTCCCCTAAACCCTCTCTCATCCCCCGCCCTGCTCCCCTACCCACCCACTCCCACATCTTGGCCCTGGCGTTCCCCTGTACATATAAAGTTTGCATGACCAAGGGACCTCTCTTCCCAATGATGGCCAATTAGGCCATCTTCTGCTACATATGCAGCTAGAGACATGAGCTCTGGGGGTACTAGTTAGTTCATATTGTTCTTCCACCTATAGGGGTGGAGACCCCTTCAGCTCTTTGGGTACTATCTCTAGCTCCTCCCTTGGGAGCCCTGTGTTCCATCTAATAGCTGACTGTGAGCATCCACTTCTGTGTTTGCTAGGCACTGGTATAGCCTCACATGAGACAGCTAAATCAGGGCCCTTTCAGCAATATCTTGCTGGCTTATGCAATAGTGTCTGTGTTTGGTGGCTGATTATGGGATGGATCCCCGTCTGCAGCAGTCACTGGTTGGTCCATCCTTTTGTTTCAGCTCCACAGGAAGGTGGACACTAAAAAATCAAATAACCCCTTTAAAAAATGGGGCACAAAGCTAAACAAAGAATTCTCAACTGAGGAATACTGAATGGCTGAGAAGCACCTGAAAAATGTTCAACATCCTTAATCATCAGGGAAATGCAAATCAAAACAACCCTGAGATTCCATCTCACACCAGTCAGAATGGCTAAGATCAAAAATTCAGGTGACAGCAGATGCTGGCGTGGATGTGGAGAAAGGGGAACACTCCTCCATTGTTGGTGGGACTTCAAGCTTGTTCAACCACTCTGGAAATCAGTCTGGCGGTTTCTCAGAAAATTGGGCATAGTACTACCGGAAGATCCAGCTATACCTCTCCTGGGCATATATCCAGAAGATGTTCCAACTGGTAATAAGGACACATGCTCCACTATGTTCATAATAGCCTTATTTAAAATAGCCAGAAGCTGGAAAGAACCCAGGTGTCCCTCAACAGAGGAATGGATACAGAAATTATGGTACATTTACACAATGGAGTACTACTCAGCTATTAAAAACAATGAATTTATGAAATTCCTAGGCAAATGGATGGATCTGGAGGGTATCATCCTGAGTGAGGTAACTCAATCACAAAAGAACTCACATAACATGTACTCACTGATAAGTGGATATTAGCCCAGAAACCTAGATTACCCAAGATACAATTTACTAAATACATGAAACTCAAGAAGAATGAAGATCAAAGGGTGGACACTTCGCCCCTTCCTAGAATTAGGAACAAAGCACACATTGAAGGAGTCACAATTCACATATTAAGGAACACTCAGGGATGTAATGTTGAAGCCAAGGCTTGTGCTGAAAGAAAGGAGGAGAGGTTGCAATAAAAAGAGTCATCAGAGTCAGAACAAGAACCCACCCAGTTAATACCACACCTTGTAAAAAGAAAAGACCTAAGGAATTATCTGTTACTGTGAGCAATAAACAAGGTAAAGTACATGGAAATGTAATTCAAGGGGGTGAGGTCCAGGCTTCATCCTAAACAGACAATAGAACTTGGCCGCATCAGCCATATGATTTTGGTTTATTAATCATAAAGGATGCAGGAATAAAGGGTAATCTTTTGTGGTTTAGGACAGCATCTGAGTCCAGATGTGTGGCAGGGGAGACCCTGCATGGAGGCCTACAAAGGCTACCAAGTGAAGCTGTGACAGTGAAGTGTCTTCAGCATTTGTAACCTCAAGGTATTGGAGATGGCCACATCTGTCTGATGTCTCCTGAGGAGAGCTACAACATGAAATGGAATCAATTCAAGAAAGAGAAGTGTGTTCCAATCAACAAGTTAGAAAGGAATGGGAGATCCGAAGAGCCATTTAAGCCCTTTGAGATTGGACATAGAGCAACAACAGCTGGAGATTTGGGTTTCGGTCCTGCTTTGGTCCAGTATTTCCTCACTATGCTTCCTTTCCCTCTTTTGGAATGGTAATGCATATTCTATGCCATTGTATGTTGGAAGTACATAATTTGCTTTTGGATTTTACGAAAGATTACAATGAAAGAGATTGCCTTGAGTTTCAAAAGAGACTTTAGACTTTTAAGCATATTGAGACTGTGAAAGACTATATGACCTTTTGAAGGTTGATTAAATGCATTTTGAATTGTGCTATGGATATAAGACTGTGGAAGCCAGGGAGTGAAATGTGCTGGTTTAAATAAGAATGGCCCCCATAGGCTCATATTTTTGTATGCTTGGTTTCCAGTTGGTGGACTGTTAAGAATGACTAGGAGTTGTGACATGTTGAAGGAGGTGTGCCATGGTTGTGGGCTTTGTGGTGTCAAAAGTCCATACCAGACCCAGTCTCACTCTTTCTTTGCCTTGTACTTTTAAACTCACAGCTACTGCTCCAGTGTCATGCTGGCTAGCCTGCCATGATGTCCACTGTGGACTAACTCTCTGAAACTGTAAGCAAGCTCCCAATTAAGTACTTGAAATGTCACCAATATTCTTGGATGTTTGATTATTTGACCTGTAGGTAGCACTTGCTTAGGGAGGCTTAGGAGGTTTGACTCAGCTGGAAGAAGAATGTCACTAGGGGTGGGCTTTGACTTTTCAAAAGCGTGCACCATTTACAGTGTGCTCTCTCTGCCTTCTACTTGTGGATCCAGATGTGAGTGCTCAGCTTCAAGCTTGAAGCTTCAGCCACCATTTCTGCCACCTGATGTCCCCACTATTATGCACAGTAACACTTTGCAACTATAACCCCAAAATAAACTTTCTTCTTTAAGTAGCCTTGGTCGTGGTATTTCTACAGCAATATGAAAGTAATTAATACAAGCCAGAAAGACAAATGCAAATGTTTTGTATTATCCTTTGTGATTCCTAGCTCTGGACCTTTTTTATAACAATGTACAGGAAGCCAGGTGTGGTGGTGCACACCTTTAATCCCAGCACTCGGGAGGCAGAGACAGCCGGATTTCTGAGTTCGAGGCCAGCCTGGTCTGCAAAGTGAGTTCCAGGACAGCCAGGGCTACACAGAGAAACCCTGTCTCAAAAAAACAAAAACAAAAACAAAAAACAACAAAAAAAAGAATGTACAGGAAACATTATATTTACTTACAAACACATACATAATGTATACACTAATATATGTGTATAATACACACATACACACACATACAAATGAAATTACACATGTAGTGACAATTTGGGCATTTTATTTCTTAAAATAAACCACAAAAATATAAGAATATATTTTCATTTTAATTCCAGGTGTAGCTGGTTCTATGTGGCTCAATAAAAACTTCTAACTCATTATGAGCATGTCCCGGTCTCTGGAGAGAACAGCCCAGCTACACCAAAACTGACCCAGAAGCCTTCTCCCTGGGGTCTAACTCTCATAATATCTAAAGGTGCTGTGCAAGCTGCAAAAGTATAAAAGCAATCATTACTCCTACCCAGCTGTAAAACCTGAGAACCACAACAAAGACCAGCATGGCAAACTATCCCTAATGGTGCTATTATAGTTGGCTTTAATACCAACTTGTCACAAATTATAATCACCTCAGTAGGGAGTCTTAATAGATGCAGGATGACTCACCACAATTGTGAATGACACCTTCTAGTAGCAGTCCAAATAGAAAGTGTACAGAAGAATGATTCCCCTTTTGCTTTCCTTCCCTTCCCTCTTCCAATGACTTGATTTACTCTTTTGCTGCTCTTGACTCTTTCACTGATATGAGAAACAGTGTTTCTAGACTCCATCATGAACCAAGGACCAATGGCTTTCTGGGAGGAACCTGTGCCCTTCCTCCATCCTTGAGTAGGCTAAACAGATCCACAATGGTTTTACAACCTAGCTCTAGTTTCTGGACTCCTAGAAGGACTTAAGACTCTGTTTGATATTCTCAAGGGGAATGCAAATCCTAATTCCTCTAGGCAATTAACTGGTGAGGGACAAATAGTTTTTCAGAAAGTAGAGAAAGCATTAACCAACAACAGATACATTATATAGACTATAGATCAATTGTTGGCTGTTTGTGTTATTATTACTCATATGCCCACAGCAATTTTTTGGCAAAGGGAGCATTAATGTGGATTTATCGTTCTTCATCTCCAAGTAAAGTTCGAACACCCTATTATGAAGCTGTTGCTGTGTTAATACAGAATTGTAGGATAGAATCATGAAAATATTTTGGAAAGAATGTCTTAAGAACGTGATGAAACATTTATTTCTTATTTCAAACAGCGATTAAATTTGTTATTGGAGAATATTGATATTTGGCCTATTGCATGGCAAACTTTTTAGGCAAAATTGATCATCATTATCCAAAAGACAAGTTGTTACAATTTGCTTCTATAATTGCTTTGAATTACCTGTAAGTTTGTGTATATAACCAATAGATAAGGTGCTCATTATACTTACAGACAGCTCATCTAATGGGAAGGCACTATATATATATATATATATATATATATATATATATATATATATATATATATAAATAATTGAATCACATGTTCATTCTCTTTGAGTTTACCTCCACTTCAGCACAGATTATTGAATTACATGTTGTAGCCAATGATTTTGAAATGTTAAAAAAATCAAGCTTTTAATTTGTATTTTGATAGCCAATATATAGCTCATGGTTTACAATTGCTTGAAACTGTTCTGTTTTTAAATACTGCTAATTCTCAATTTTTGCAATTATTTATGCAAATACAACTCAATTTAAAGGAATGTACTGGTCCTTACTTTATAGGACATTTAAGAGCTCATACTGGATTGCCTGGATCCCTTAGTGAGGGCAATGCCACAGCAGATTTGTATCCCAGGCAGATTATAGGCCTTACACAAGGTATTGTGGAACTTTTAAGACAATATCTTCATAAAAGGGGGGGTGGGATTATATCCCCCTGTAAGACTCCGGGGAGCCTTAGCTTACCGGGAACCCCCTGAGTGAACCATATGGAGCCAGGATCGATGTAAAAAGCAAGAGGAATTTATTGTTCCAGTGCACTGGGGTCGTCCCAGACCCGAAGGAGAGGCAGCAACCCCCCAGCACCCGTTCATTGAGTCTTTATAAGGTTTCCAGGGGCAGAACAGAGCATCAGCAACTAGGAACAATATGATTTGCAGAACAGTGCACCCTTTAAACTGATTGGTCTTTAGGGAATGAGGTGACAAGGACTTCCCTTGTGAGAAGGTGAGCAATGGTCAATCCTGTGGTATGTGTCCCCACCCACAGGTCGGTTCCCACCCTGTGGTCTGAGAAATGCTAATTAGCCTCTCACTTCCGGAGGAGGGAGAGTGTTTCATGACTTTCCCAAAGTACCTATGCTGACCTTTTCACTCATACACCGCATTATTTAAATCATGCCCTTTTTATTTTAAAATTTGGATACCAAGGAACTCTCTGCTGATTGTCTATGGTGCCCTAAAACCAGGCATATTTATGCCTAGATGAAATGGAAGGATCCACTTACTGCCATATGGTATGATCCCTATCAGGTATGTAACATGGGGAAGAGGGCATGTTTGTGTTTATTTCTTCTGCAGGATGCTGTAGGAGCGTGCTAGCTGCCAGAGTGATTAGTGTGACATGTTGATGCTGAGACAAAGAATGATGCTGACCTGTGAGCTTGCTGAGTGCCCTGACAATGGTGACAGAAAAGCTATATTGGATATATGTTCTTGACCCACCTTTGCTTGGACAAGTCCCAGATTGAACAAGTTGCCTTGATTCAAGCTTTTAGACCTTATGAGACAGAGAACATGGAGACTGTGGAAACTGACTTAGAAAAATTAATTAAAAGGAGAAATTATAAAGACTTTTCTCTTTCCTTTAATGTGATCAGTTATTCTGACTCAATCATGGACTGGTCTAGAAATCAATCCAATATTGGAAAAAGGAAATGACAGTCTTCCTTTGGAAGGCTGGTTCTGGACTTTTTCTTTTTCTTTTTCTTTTTCTTTTTCTTTTTCTTTTTCTTTTCTTTTTCTTTTTCTTTTCTTTCTTTTTTTTTTTGCAGTACACGATCTTTTTATTCTTCATAAAGTGCTCAAAACATGAAGAACAAGATCTTTATAGACAGGAGTTTCAACTAGGAAGACAAAGGGCAGAGCAGAGCTGTGCCTGCTCGCTGCCTGTCCGGCTGCACTCTGCCATGTGTGGTAAGGAACAGATATAATGAACAAAACCCTGGCCTCAGTTCAGGACCTCTGTGGAAGACACCCCTGCCCTGGCCATGTAGGGAAGCCAAACAGCAAGGATGGATGAAAGATGAGAGAAGGGCTGGGACCGATTAAAACCCAGAGGAAGACCTAGCAGAGAGACTCAGTTCCTCAAGAGACACCTCCAACACCCAAGGACTGCCCCCACCCCCAAACTCTGGGAACTGGTGGCTACTTCCTCATCTCTGAGTTGACCTATAGTTGGTAACTGCACAGTGGTGGACCCCATTGTGGTTCATCTGCTCTATGCTGGCAGAAGACTGACATCATCCATGGAGAATATTCTCCTGAGGTGTTCTGAGTGAACCCATAGCAAGGACCCTGTCGTTAAGAGACAGCTGGAAAGAAGTTACTGCCTCTCCACTGGGCCCAAAGCATCTTTTGTCAGCATCCTACCTCTTTCACTCATACCTTTTGTAATGCACAGCCACCAAGGCCCCCGACACACACACACACACACACACACACACACACACACACACACACATGTCGGGGGAGTCTGGATGTATTCACAAGCAAACTAGAAGCTGGATCACAGAGCTTGAATTGACTTCACTTGAATGCACTTCAGCCAAGCCAGGCAAGGCAGGAGAGATTGGTGAGCGGGAGAGACTATATGTACAGCAGGGACAGAACAGCTGGAGAGCCAAGGGCATTTTCATAAGCTCAGGCGTCTCCTAAGGCAGAGTGAAGCCTCCTACTTCCAGACAAACCCACTGGTCCAGCATAACTGGGACCCAAGGTCAGACCCAATAAGGTTCAGGATAGCCCCAGACCTACTGTGCACTAGATTTTTATCCCAGGATGCTCCAAATAAGGGTCAAGGGAGGACCAGGAAGTGGGAAGAAGGCTTAGGACACCTCCTAAGCAGGTTGGCCAGAGCCTTAGCTGAGGTACTTCTTGGGGTAGTAAAAAGCCTGGTCTACAGCCCTCCTTTCAGGACCCTAACAGCCATGTTCATGTGCTCAACAGGAGGGAGGGGACACCATGGCCAGAGAGGCATCTACATCCAGAGGCTCTTGTCCTCACCCACAAAAGGCACGTTTAATTGCTTTCCAAAATGTTCTGAGCTCACAGCAGCACAGTTTTGGCATCTGACAAGTGTTAACAACAGACATGGAGGCCTGGTCTACAAAACATGAGCAGCCCAAAACCCCAACCTGGAGGGTCTCATGTTAGGATGATAGGAAGGACTGCAGGAGCAAGAAGTCATTCCCTCTGTGCCCACCCCACCTCCCACCACTACTGGGACATGGAGTGGGAGGGTCTGAAGAGGGGAGGGAGCAGCTGAGGAACAGGCACTCCACCACCACCCTGTGTACATGCTCACACACAGCTCTAGACAGAGAGACAAGATGAAAACACACAGGCTCCTTGCTCTTAGGGTACAGGCACAAGGCTGAAGTGTAGGTGTCCTGGTTGTCTATAGTGCACAGACAAGCAAGCAGCTTAGTCCCCATCCCTGTCCCAGTGGCCTAGGAGACCCTCCAGGTGCCCGAGGGCAATGAAGATGAAGAGTCGGCCAAGAGGAGAAACAACTGACCATGGGGTAACTAAGTCTGTGCTGTCAATAGTGTTGTCCGAGAAAATTCAGCTCACCCCAGAACCTAGAGCTCACTCCTGCTCCATCTTGACAGCTAACAACCTCATTCCAATTCTCTGGGAAGCCCCATAACCTCGAGTGTGAAAATGGTCAGGTAGGGAAGACCCAAGGCTCCAGTGGGAGTTCAAGGAGCCCCTTCAGCAGCTAGAGCAGAGGCAGGATGGGGAGGGGAGCAGAGAGTGACCATGAGAGTAGCTTGCCCTACTCAGGTGAGAGCAGTCAGTGGCGGGCACTACACGGGTCCTCACCATCCCTCCAGGGATGGTATGAAGGGCTACTTGGGGGCCAGGGGATATCTGCAGCAGTGTGGGCGAGGTCTCCATGATCCATACCAGCAGCCGGTCAATGTAGCTCTCCAGTTCCTGGACATGCTCGTCTCTCTGGCTCAGCTCACGCTCATGCTGCAGGAGCAGGCCAATGAGCTCATCATGAGTCAGGTGATAGTACTTGGCCAACTGGTCCAGCACAGCAGAATCCTTTGGCCTCTTGGTGTCCACAGTTGAGCCAAGCTGGGACGCTGGAAGCACAGACTGGATGTCACCAGATGTGACAGTTTTGAGCCTCTCCAGTCCGCTACTCAGTGCTGTGCTCAGGCTGGTACGGGGCTGTTTCCTGTCGGGAATAGCCTCCACGGGGGCAACAGTGAGGGGTTTCACAGGGTGGGGACTGCCGCTGGGCTGGGGCTCCTCAGCTGGTCGTGTCTCCAGGGGCAGAAGCACAAGCGGGGAGTCTGGGGTGGCTGCAGCTTGGTCTTCCCCATATGGTGTAGGGGAGCCCCCAGTGGGGGAGAGCTCAGAGGGACCAAGGGGTGAAGTTGACTCCTTGGGAGGTGAGGAAGAAGAGATCAAGGGCCAGGCTATAGGCAGGGGAGGGCATGGAGGGCCTGGCACGCCGTGGTGGTGGCTGGCCCAGGGTGGGAGAGGGGGAGGTGGGAAGGCAGGTTCTGGGAATGTGGGCAACTCTTCTGGACCAGAGTGGACAGAGGATCCCCTTGACCCTGGTGGTGATATGGATGGAAGACTGGGGGGATCTTGGCTTTCCTGACATAAGAAGGGATTGGAGATCTCTGCCTCCTCCCCCTCCTCCTCCTCTTCCTTGGCCCGTATACTTGCCTGCTGGGAGGGGACTGAGAGAAGCCCAAACCCCTCTTTGGCTAGCTCCTGGCTCTTGGTTCCAAAGCCCTCCTCTGTCTCTAAGGTCCCCAAGACCTTCTGACTCATCAGAGTAGAGCTGGTTGAGTTATGGGATCTGGGCACAGGCCCCTCAGGGCAGCTGGTGGGCCTAGGTGGACAGTCCCCAAACACAGAGCCACTATTTTCTCCTACTGGGTCTTCAAGTTCTGGCTCACCTATTAGGGTTCCAGAGGGCAGTCTATGTAATTCCTCCAATTCTGGATTTCCCACTCCTCCAGTTCATTTGGAAGGCTGGTTCTGGACATTTTCAAAGACATATTTGGAAGTTAGTTACAGTTCTTTATGAAGTTACATTTGCAGTGGGCACAATTGGACAGGATCTGGATTTCAAACAAGTGTTAGTGCATGTGTTTAAGCTCCTAATCTTTTATTCCTTCAACAGGGAGTACTATGTACAACCCTCCATGAAGAATGTTACTTTTACAGCAATCATTCAGGAATAGTAAAAGATTCTGTGGCTAAAGTTTGAGAAGGACTAGCCAAAAGGAAAAGAGAAAAGGAACAAAATCTGGAATAGTTTGAATCCTGATTCTCCACTTTCCCATGGCTTATAACTTTAATTTCTACACTGCTTGGACCATTAATTTTAATTTTGTTGCTTTTATCTTAGATTGGTTGCCTTCATACAGGATCACTTTCAGCAAGCTCAGCTATTCACCATGGCAGTTATTAATCGCTATGAAGAAATGCATTGAGTGCATATTCATATGCCCTTCATGGCTTTGGTTTGAATGGGAAAGAGTGTGTTTTTGAAGGCCAGTAGCCAGATATGAGTAACAGTGTTCTTGAGTTCCTCTTGACCTAAGACAGAGACATACATCAAAAGATATGTTTGTCATCCATGACAGGTAAGAAGGAGCAATATAGACACCAACCTAACACAGGCAGTGTCGCCTAGCTACTCTTTACCCTAGATGGGGTTGTGGAAAACAAGTAAATCTTTTGTCCCTATACAGCTCATCTTTAAAAAACAAAAAAGGGGGAATTGTGTTCTTTCCCCAGCCTTGAGTAGGCTAAACAGACTCACAATAGTTTTACAACCTAGCTGGAGTCTCTGGCTTCTCTGCATTTGCAATTCCCTAGGAATTGACCACTCACTGAGCTTGTTTTACAACTCAACCCAGCTGAAACAAAGGATGGGGTCTTTGGACCCTCCCTATATAAATGCAGTGCTAAATATTAAACTTTGAGCCTTGATCAGAAACTTTGTCTTGGCTTCATCCTTCTCTTGCACTCTGTTCCTTTTTCATTTTCAGCCCCCCCCCCCCTTTCAGATAGACCCAGTTCATCCATGGCTGCTGGAAAGCTATAGGAACCTTCCAGGTTTTCATTACCAGGTGAGCCAGTTACTGATGTCTGATGAGGGTCATGGTCACTAGAGGAGAACATACCTCAGTTTCTTTCTTTCTTTCTTTCTTTCTTTCTTTCTTTCTTTCTTTCTTTCTTTCTAGAAAGGTCAACTATAAAAATATAAAGTAGAGCGAGACATGGTGGAACACGCCTTTAATCCCAGCACTGAGGAGGCAGAGGCAGGCGGATTTCTGAGTTCGAGGCCAGCCTGGTCTACGAGTGAGTTCCAGGACAGTCAGGGCTATACAGAGAAACCCTGTCTCGAAAAACCAAGATATATATATATATATATATATATATATATATATATATATATATGATAGTGTTTATTTTACAAAGTCATGTTATGACACAGAGCCATCTACATAATGAAGAGGGAATAAAGAATTAGTGTCCATGATCAGTAAAATATCCTATCTTCACTTAGAAAAATTACAACAACGGTGTTAGTGGTAGTTTAATTGCCAAAAAACTTTTTTAAAAAACAATGTCTTTTGTGAAAGACTTCAATGGAGTAGTACATGTTTTCAGCACTTACAGAATATCCTTATAAGGCGTTAACTGCCCACATGCTGCCAATTTCTCTGTGAAGATATAAGTTCTTTGGTTATAGCAATAGCATTTGCTGACCTTGCTTTCTTAAAGTAGTAAAATTTCTAGTTGTATTATACCTACAGATAGGTGTGTAGCTTACCTGTAGGTATAATACAGATTATTATAATATTATATATTATATTATAATTTTTATATAATATAATATTAGTATTATCTGTAGCTTATCATCAAATAAGCTTTTTTTTTTTAGAAACCATTAAAGTCAGTCACAACTCCAGTTGCCAGAGCTACAGCACAATCCATGGAAGAAAGTCCAGAAAAATCCTAAGAGCCTGAGGACCAGGATACCAGTTTTTATATATGGAAGATAACATCTTCCATATATAATAGGAAAGCTGCACCCATGAGCTTGAAACAGTATGATCAACTAAACAAGACCTTCACAATGATAACACCCACTGACATGGACAAGGAAATCTCACAAGGCTGCACCCCTATGGATGAAGAGCTATAGACAATTAATGGCTTCAGAGAGAGGGAACTTTGGCCTTTTCCAAGGACAACTGCTCTCTCCACCCCAACCCCTCCCCCACTAAGATATCCAATCCCAAATTGTCATATCTAAATACATATACTTATGAACACTAAATGGACTCAGTAGATTGTATTTATATATAAATGTTGAGGTTTGGTCTTTTACTATGTATTATAATGCTAAATACTGGCTACCAAGGCATGGTTGCCCCCAGGGACACAAGAATCCTCACATACTCCAAGTGATGCTATATGGCCTTGCTCCTTAATTTAAAACTATTGGTTGAATTAAGATGCCGACAGCCTATAGCTGGGCAGAAGAGTGGTAGGTGGGGTTTTGGTTCCCAGGCTTAGGGTCTGAGGAGGACCATAAGAGGAAGAAAAGAAAGTAGAGAGGGGAGAGACACCATGGGGTGGGTGAATCATGAAAACATGGCCACAAGAGCTGGCTAATTGGCATTAGGAGCTGACCAGATGTAACATGGCAAGTCATAACTCAGGGTTATTAAGAGGGAAGTAGATACTAATAGCTTAGAGGGCTGATATCTGTCCAGCTCTAGTGCTTTAAAGGCTTATCATAAATATAAAGATATTGTGTCTTTTATCTGTGAACTGAATGATATAAGGTGGGATATAAACCCCTGATTAAGATTAAATATTTACATATATATGTACTATATATTATAGTACATATATATTTGTTTTATCATATTACTATATGTATTACAATATATTATAATTATAATACAATATATATTATAGTAAATATACATGTGTGAGTGTTACTTTGAATATGTTTGGCCCAGGGAGTGACACTATTAGGAAGTGTGACCTTGTTGAAGGAAGTATGTCACTTTGCTGGTGGGCTTTGAGATCCTCCTCCTAGAAGTCTGGAAGCAACTCTCCTGTTTGCCTTCAGAACAAGATGTAGAACTCTCAGCTCTGCCTGCACCATGCCTGCCTGGACACTGCCATGCTCCTGCCTTGATGATAATGGACTGAACCTCTGAACCTGTAAGCCAGCCCCAATTAAATGTTGTCCCTTACAGAAGTTGCCTTGGTTATGGTGTCTCTTCGCAGCAATGAAACCCTTAGACAGTGTGTGTGTGTGTGTGTGTGTGTGTGTGTGTGTGTGTGTGTGTGTGTGTGTGTGTGTATGTGTGTGTGTGTGTGTGCCACAGAAGAAGTTAGAGGAAAAGAGGCAGGGGAGGAACTCGCATATAAAATTCTAAAAAAGATTGAATTAAAAGTTAAATAAAATTATTGATCTGACCACACTTCCCCACATAAAATGAAAGAGAAATCATTGCCAGGAAAAATAAAACAAAATTTTCTCCATTTGGGCTTTTAGTTTAGATAGACTACACCTAAGGTTTTGAAGAGAGAGAGGGGGGGGAGGGAGGGAGGAAGGGAGGAGAAAATAAGAGAGAGGGAGAGAGAAGAAAATCTGGGTGAGGTAGAATAACCTTTCCTTAAAAAGAAAAGTGTGACCAGGCAGTGGTGGTGCATGCCTGTAATCCCAGCACTTGGAAGGCAGAGGCAGGCAAATTTCTGATCTGTGAGACCAGCCTGGTCTACAGAGTGAGTTCCAGGACAGCCAGGGCTACACAGAGAAACCCTGTCTCAAAAAAAAAAGTATGGTGAAGGGTTCTCTGGCTTCTTGCTAAGCAGTCAGAATTACATGGAGAGAGGTGAAATCTCCCACACCAAGACATCATCACTCCTCCATCACCGAATCAGCTTCTGGACACTTAAATAAAGGCTACAAGTAATACAATATATTCACACACAAAATACTAGTAAAGGCAAATGAATCAGCTTTTTCTAAAAACTTAATTTCCAAAGACTCTTTCTTCATAGGACTGATAACACTTCACTCCATATTGCCAAAACAAACTTTCAGCAATGGCATCAGAGATTTGGTGTTGGGAAACACTTGCTCTCATCATGGCTGAAGTCTGGTAGGTAGCCTTTATTTCTCCTGTTTTCTATTTCCTGTTGCCCCCCAGAACATCCACTTAAATGGATATATTATCACTTCCTAACTAACTATAAACTCAAAAGACATTGTGACTATATGCTTTCTGTTTCTAAGAATGGCAGATATGTCCAACTGTAGCTATTTCATATGAAATCCTTGGAAATTGTTTGTATAGTTTTACAGTTTTGGGAAGCGAACCTGTTCCTGAGGGAACTGTAACAGCACTCTTGCTTGGTTGCCATATTGTGCTGCAGTTAGTGTGGGATTACCCAACTGGCTAAGTTCTTTTTCTAGTTCCTTTTAAAAATTTATGTAGTATTATTATTATTGTGGGGGTACATGTGTGTACATGTGGAGGTCAGTTTTCCTTCTACAATGTGCGTCTCCAGATCAAACTCAGGTCATCAGGCTTGAATAAATGTGTATTTTGACATGGGCATGGACTATCAGGTACTCTAAGACCAACTGGCCCATAATGAACTGGCAAGTCATTACCCAGGTTCAAGGCGCCAGCCTCAAGAGACAGGACAAAGCATTTCTAGGGAGTCCTAGTGTGAGTGTTTATGAATGACTAATCAGTGTGCACAAAGACTAACAACCACAGTCTCCTCCTCCCAGATGTTTACAGTCTAAGATTGCTCTGCTTTGGAGACTAGCTAATCACCTGCCTCCCCTGTGTAGTATATAATAAATACATTGGCACTCCATGTTGCAGTTGTAGCAGTTAGAGAACATCACCTGTACCCAGCTTCACTCTGAGCCTGTCCTTTCTTAGTCAGGACTCAAGCAGAATTGATGGAGCGGATCCCCTTAAACTATTTGGTATTCTTTTTCTGTCCCTTTGCTAGTGCCTCCTTTTGTCCTGGCATGGCCTCTGGCAAATTCTGGTAAAGAATTAGACTTGCTTGGTCTTGCAGCCCATACCGTTAATGATTAAGCCTATGTTATTTCCTTTCCTGAATGGGCACATTTCTTAGTGTGTTTCTGCTCGGATGGAAGGATATCCTGGGACACGGAAGGCCAGGAACCACACAGCTCTGAGGTGGGACAATGTCCCAATGGAAAGGCATCCTGAGACACTGGGGGCCAGGAAATGAACAGCTATAAGAGGAAGCCACCTCAGCAGAAATGTTGAAAATCTGAAGGAGGGTACCCCCAGCTGAGCCTTAGCCTTGCTCCTCTCTTCACTTTGCTTCTTCTCTTCATTGCTTTTTATTTTGGTTCCTTCCAACGAGAGTCATGCCACGCAGAAAATCTCATGAGATTTTTGGAGGGTTCAGGGTATGGAGAAATGAATCAGTGATGGCTGCTCCTCTGCTTCCAAGAGCAGACAGTGGGAAATTGGACAAAGGGGCATTATTTATATAGGATTTCTGAGGGGGCGGAGCTTCTCAGGGAAGAGATTTCCAGAGTGAAGATTGATGAGATTTCAAGTCCTAAGCTTGGGCAACTCAGGGATTGGTGGGTTTCCTGCTCAGGAACTGGTAGTATTTTTGTGGGAAGCTGAAGGATTGGTGGCTCCATTCACCCCGCTTTTCCCTTTATCAGGCCTATGAGTTAGGTTGGGAAGTCCGTCTCAACTGCAGCAGGCTTTTGCGGAGGCACCATGTCCTCTGTGGACAGCTCTTTTGGGACAGCTCCTGCAGCTCCTGTAATGGCTAAGGGATGAGGAGGTTTTGTGACACAGCCATTTTAACCAGAGCTCCTGTGGGACATTTTACTGCAGTGGTGGATGTAGGCTGGGGCTGGAAGGACTGGCTTTTGGTGCCCAGCAGGTTTTGTGACGCAGAGCTCAAGGACTACAGAAAGACCATTGCTAGAACATAAAAAAAGGATTAGAAGTTTTGTGGATGAAGTTGATAGGGATACAGAAGTAGTTAACTTAAAAGCCTTACCAAGACATATTTAGGCAAAGAGAAGACAAAAGGGTAAATGTGCCACTGTGTCTGTCTACACAGAAATAAAAAGAATCGTTTTAGAATTGGCAGGGAATTGTTTTAGAACTCTGTCCCCAATCATTTAGCTCCATCTGACTTTCCAGCTGGTCAAATTTGCCTCCAAGGCACTGTTTCCAAAATCTTAGTGACCCTGTCTCTTTGGGAAAAGGTTCTACAGGTAAATTCCTTTCTAGCACTAGTAATAAGGTCACATGCTCCACTATGTTCATAGCAGCCTTATTTATAATAACCAGAAGCTGGAAAGAACCCAGATGTCCCTCAACAGAGGAGTGGATACAGAAAATGTGGTGCATTTACACAATGTAGTACTACTCAGCTATTAAAAACAATGAATTTATGAAATTCTTGGGCAAATGGATGTATCTGGAAGATGTCATCCTGAGTGAGGTAACCCAATCACAAAAGAACTCACTTGATATGCACTCACTGATAACTAGATATTAGCCCAGAAACTTAGAATACCCAAGATACAATTTGCAAAACACAGGAAAATCAAGAACGAAGACCGAAGTGTGGATACTTCATTCCTCCTCAGAATAGGGAACAAAACACCCATGGAAGGAGTTACACAGACAAAGTTTGGAGCTAAGACAAAAGGATGGACCATCCAGAGACTACCCCACCCGGGGATCCATCCCATAATCAGCCACTAAACTCAGACACTATTGCATATGCCAGCAAGATTTTGCTGAAGGGACCCTGATATAGCTATTTTGAGTGAGGCTATGCCAGTGCCTGGCAAATACAGAAGTGGATGCTCACAGCCAGCTATATGATGGAACACAGGGCTCCCAATGGAGGAGCTAGAGAAAGTACCCAAGGAGCTGAAAGGGTCTGCAACCCTATAAGAGGAGGAACAATATGAACTAACCAGTACCCCCAGAGCTCATGTCTCTAGCTGCATATGTAGCAGAAGATGGCCTAGTCGGCTATCATTGGGAAGAGAGGCCCCTTGGTCTTACAAACTTTATATGCCCCAGTACAGGGTAACATCAGGGCCAAGAAGTGGGAGTGGGTGGGTAGGGGAGCAGAGCGGGGGGGGGGGGGAAGGTATAGGGAACTTTCGGAATACCATTTGAAATGTAAATAAAGAAAATATCTAATAAAAAAAGATTAAATAAAAAAAATACTCACCATTAGAAAAAGACATAAAGACATATTGAAAAGTTGTTATGAGCCAGGTGGTGGTGGTGCACACCTTTAATCCCAGTACTTGGGAGGCAGAGGCAGAGGCAGGTGGATTTCTGAGTTCAAGGCCAGCCTGGTCTACAAAGTGAGTTCCAGGACAGCCAGGACTACACAGAGAAACCCTGTTCGACGGGGGGGGGGGGGGGGGGGGGGGGGGGGGGGGGGGGG